>CALNHX010006267.1:0-92489 GCA_940337035.1 Agriotes lineatus
GAATAAAAAGTAATGTCAAATAAGACATTTTACTGAAGCTTCCTCTTTAATGTTCTTAATAGCATTATAGTTTTACATTAAGAACAGTAATATAAAAAGACTTAATCTAAATTGTATGAGAGTTTAGCTTAATGTAAACCCGAAATTTCCAAACAGAAATTATAAGAATTGCAGCTAATCCATTGATAAAGTGCTCTACGAGTCTATTAATACTGGTAAACAGCTCATAAGCTAAAGTGCTCCTAGACGCGTTCGTTCAATGTATTTACTTAAAACAATAAATATTAATTTTCTTGTGCATGCGTTCAAGGGACACAATAAATCCATTAGCACCTCCTCTCCCTTGGCAAGGACAGGACGGGGCCGTAAATTATTTCAAGTATATTTCACGCGCGCAACTGCGGCTTTTTGCGGAAGTGCCATTAGATTAATATCGCGCAGTTTTACACAATTCCCAAATTTGCTGCGCCAAGGGTTAGTTTTTGGATTAGTTTTCGCGGTTGCAAAAAGAGAAAAGGTGTGGGGCACAGCAAGGCGCTGTTTTTGCGCTGGGCGTCAGCTGCGTTCGGGCGCCACCTCGATCGTTAAAACACTCTCAATATCTAGGAGAAGCCTCAGATAACCAATTACCAGGCAAGGATGTCTTGAAACAAAGTTATGACGCCCCAGCCTGGAGGAGTTGTGAAGTTCTCAACCTTAAAATATTTTTCTTGATTTGGCAACGCTCCCCTGGTGCACGTTATAAATAATTCTCGGGCTTTCCTGACATTTAAAGTATTATATAATGCTGGCATAGGTTGCGGCCACGTCGGGACATCGCGTTTGAATTTCCAAGTTGAATTATTATCTCTCATATAAGGTGGTTCTTGTGGTTCGCACTTTATGAGCGTTGCAGGGCTCTAAAAGAAAACCGAATTAAACAAGATTATTGGAGAGATAAATAATTCACGAATAAAGCGTATTACTCTTTTTATCGGATAACTATACTGTTTAAACTTGGTTTAAACACACATAAATTTTAATAACAAAATTTACGAAACCAGTCAGAAGTTCTAAATGTAATTCTGATTTCATAAACAAACAGTTTTAACCTCCAGTTTTACTTCATAATTTTGCAAGTTTATACTTAATTTATATCTGTTTTAATCTTGAATTAAAACAGGCAAAATTCAGTTCCCAGTTACGAAATCTTAACAAACGAATATTGTTTCACCAACATTGAGTAAAAATGCAACTCGGCATTTCGCTTAATAAGCGACCTACAAAGCCAAGTTCAACGCTTCAGTCTGCAAACCCATGCGGAAATATAAAAGCTTATCATGCTGAGTTGCGGTCTTCGGACCTTTAAACGCATTCTATTACACTACACTATTATGAACTTTGATATTGTTACTTCGTTAAGCATTTTCGTTTTATATAAATACAAGTTTATTTTTATAATAAAACAATCTGCATTTAATGTTTGATTCATTCACTACCCCTTCTAAGCCATAATATTTATGGGACATGAGACTGTGCTCCAGGGGTTAGTTTTTCTACTGTCGTTCGTTAAAGTACCATTGACTACATTGGTTTAAAACGTAAACGCAGTCTTGTTTACGTGCTTGACGGATAGAATCAGCGCAAAGTAACGGAATCCTGAATCAGCCTCTCAGGCAATTCTGTTCAATACACTGTAACTGCTTTTGGAATGTCTACCACAGCAGAAAAATTAATTGTAAATGAATTTACTTAGAACTTCCTAAACAGGTGGAAGTTTTGAATTCAACAATTTTTAAAATATCAATGGAAGAAAAACGAATCAAGTTTGTTAAGGTGTTAACCCTGTAGCTGTTGGCTCCAAAGTACGCTTATTTTTATCAAGAATAAAAACCTCCGCTATTTGCAAAGTATTATCATTTAACTCGTGGTTCTCCAAGTAAAGCAACAATAAGCACATTTTTTTTAAGTCACTCGCCCCATATACGGATGGGGCCATAATTATAGTGTATAACAGCAATGAGATAACATGAATAACAAAATAGAATGCTTGAGTAAGAAAGAGATGACCATACGAAAAAATTATTTTAGTAGGCAGGTTTAGTTGACAAATGTCATAATTAAATTAAGCGTCAAGCCTCCTCGAATATTTGCTACTATGTTTATCTCTTTCTTACTCAAGCAATACGTGTTATCCTCTTGTTCATGTTATCTTATTGCTGTTATATATAAGTGTGGCCCCATCGGTATATTTGACCGAAAGCATAGGCTAATAATTCCGAAAGTATATACGGTTTCCAGCCAAGTAGACATCTAATCTGCATGGAAAATCTTGTCTTCGTCCAACAAACACGCGAATTTGAGAATACACTATTTTCGTTATCTACAGACACTGAAACGTGAAGATCTGGAGTAATTTCAAAAGGTGATTTTTTGACGATTACAATACTTCCTTCGCCTTTCAGACTTTTTATACTTTTATGTAACTAATAGATCTTGAGTTAGGGATAAAATAGGTATACTTCAATTTTTAAGTTGCTCACCCTGTGTGTAATTGGCCGTAAGTATACTCAGCTTAGAGCCACGTAAACATTTACTCCGCATGCAAAATATCGTCTTCCTACAATAAGTAGTTTTTGAGCTATACCGCCAACAGGCGGAGAGACAGACAGACAGACGGACTGACGCACATCGATTGGTGTACACTGTACATTGCTATCATACCCCTATAATAAAGCACAATACTACATGCCGTGTTAAACCGGCAAAAGTAACAAGGCTTCATTCAACGGTTTACTATTTTTGGGTTTTTGTGAACAAACTTCCTATTACTTTTAATAAGGATATTGTCACAGACAATTACCTATTATGTCTATTAGTTGTGTTTTAAAACTACGAACGCAAGTACATTTCATTTATTAATAAAAAGGTTTTATCGCTACCTTTCTGAATGACCCCAAACGAGCGCTTAAACACACCATTATAAATCCATTTTCCGATATTGCCGAACGATGCAAGGTCGAGTGCGAAATTTTAAATGCGGCATGTGGCGCGGGCTACATCTAGCCTGTTATATTACGCTACGCGGCCATCGTTGCAAATTTTCGTTTCTTTGCGACGAATGCAGTGCGTTGCAAGCGCTATACCTTTTCGTTAGCCTAGCTGCAGTCCGCAACGATCGTTTCCCTTTCCGTCGTGATACGATGTTCGCCCTATATATGTTGTATCCCATTTTCATCAACCGTAAAAACGTGGACTATGTGCAAACTATTAGTTTTACTGATTCTTATATTGAAGCAAAAGTTGACAAAATTTTATCTTTTAAGGTGCTCATCCTGTATATATTTGACCGGAATTATATTCGGTTTCGTGCCAGGTAGACATAGTATAATCCGCATGCAAAGTATCGTTTTCCTCTAACAAGTAATTTTGAGCTATACCGCCAAAAGACGAACAGACAGACGGACAGACACACGGACAAATAGACAGAATTGAGAAAACATGTTTTTCATCATATAGAGACCGTGACACGTAAAGATCTGAAAGGTCTCGGATGATAATTTCTTACGATTACAATACTTCCTTCATCTTTTAGACGAGGAATTTCGTTCTTAAACTATTTTTAGTTGCGCCTTTCTATAGGAATTTTAACGTAAAGAGCTAATTATCAGCTGTAGTAATCTCATGATTGTGTTGTTAACAAATACTGAAACTTCAAGACATGGCTTTTCAGATTTCAACCAAAACTTGCAGGACAACTCTCCGTAATTTACTAATTAGATTTGGTTTTATGACAGTACGATTTTTAGTAAGTTAATGGCCTTCCATTATTACTTATAGTAAATTCGCCACATTTCAGTTTACTGCACGGTTTATCATCTTTATTTGTATAAAAACCACTTCGCTTAGAAGAACCACCCTGTGGACCTAGTGGGTTAAAACTCTTCACTGCTAACTGCCTGTAATTAAATTTATGGTCTTAATAATTACGCAATGGAAAGTTTATAATAAAGACTAAACCATCATAGATAACTTAAACAGTAAGTAAGCTAAAGTACACAACTATGATTCTTATTACAATTGATCTATGCGACTAAGAAAGTAAATCTTCGTAATTTACCTGAAAATATGAAATCATCATGCACCCACATTTCCAGAAATCAAGTTTAATTTTTAAAATCTGTTCTGTCGACCTTTTCCTTAAATTAAAACTTTCATCGTGCTTTTGTCAGGTTATATTCATTAAAGTCTGTTTAAGACGCAATGAAATGGTTCAGCTTGAGGCCGTAGAATTTTAATGTTTTAAAACGAGTTCTGACCACGTGATTTCTTCGAATTTAATCCTGCTTTATTATTTTGAAGTTTTCTATGTGTTTTATTCTTGTGTTTGACATTTACTTAAGGGCTAGATATGTGGTATTTATATATTATAAACGTGTAATTTATTATTGCTAAGTCTACTTTTATTCTAGTCAATTTAGAAAAGCAAATTACTTGGAATTCAATATTTTAAATGATTTCATAACTCCATAACGAATATTTTGCAGAATGAGAAACCGTAGCACCGACCGTTCTCAAAGACATATCTTGGAAAAACATTTCTATTTTCGGGCCGTTGCGTCGTTGCGAAGCGCACCCCATGCACCTTTACAAACTTGACATTCAGATCACTCATTTCCCCTTTTTTCTACTATTTCCGGGTCTGCACGGACATTGTGAATTCCCTTCTATCATTTTTCAGCCTTTCCGGTTTCCTATGGAAATCGGACAGTTTTCTGCAGTTTTTACGTCCTGCGGTAGTCAGTTCTGAAGTATTCTGGCATGTTCAAGTCGGTTTTGAAAGAAGACGATCAAATTACTGGTGCAGATATCAAGTTATACCTTATCTTGATTTTAGTAGAAAATTAAAAGCTTAGTATTTACGAACTGGTATCAAGGGAGTTTTATTTGCTCCGTAATGTTTAGTCAATGTTACCGGAGTATTTCTTTGAAAGTACTTATTTGCAATGGAAAGGCAGTGGTACAATTTCGTTTATAATTTTTGTTATCGTAACTATTCCTAGTTAAGAAGATCGATTTTTTTAGTGAAGATTATTATCTCGTATCAATAAATATGGCTTAACTTGTCTTTTTGCTTAGCCTTTAGATGAGAGTTAAGTCGGAATAAAACAATGATCCTTATGAGCGATCAATGACGTTTTGTTATTTTTAGGAAATTATTAGGTTTCTGAATTTGCTATAGATATATGAACATCTAAAGTTGGAATTAAGTTCTTCCAGTTCCTAACATTACTATTATTAGTAAATGTAACATCAATTAATTTCACTGAACTTATTGTGAAATTAAAGAATTTGCGCATCTAATATTTATTGTTTTTAAGAAATAAAGAAATAAATAAAAAAGCAAATATGGAGGGTGGCGCAAAAATATGTAAACATGACTTAACCACAGATTCCTAGACATAAAGTAAGAAAATTTACTTCAACTTACCTATTTTCAAATAATGTATTTAGTTAAGCCAACGCTCTGCTTCAAAATTAACCCCTTTTCAAACTCCCTTATGACGCATGTTCGTACCTGTGTTCATGGGAACTTTTTGTCATATTTTGATGAGTACTACCTACGCCTGAAATTTAATACTACTTTTTGTAAACAACATACATAATGCTAAAAGTTTACCTCAATTGTTTAATTTTTGTATACGTTTTTAATTGGCTTCATTAAATGATCGGCAATGCCTTTGTCTTCTAATATATTACACAGTTTAGGGCGTTTGACTTTATCGAAAGATTCCTTGTATGAAAGCGATGTGTGTCTCTAAGTTGAATTCCACGTCAGCATGATTGACTTTCGCTCTTAGAACTTCCATTTGGTTTTTGTCGATCATATCTCCCCTTTCTTTATATTCGTTTTCTTGTTGTGGTTCATTATTGTCGCACTGTAACTTGTGATAGTGTTTTTTCCACCTGAGTTTTTGTCAATTTTGGTCGTACATTTCATAACTTTGTAGGCCCATTGTTGCTCGCGTGAATATCTTAATTCGTCCAAGTATTAGTTCCAACTCTCCTGGTGTGATTTTCGCATTTCCCTCTTTCATATAACTCATTCTTTTACAATATAGTGTTGATTTTGTAGTGATCTGTTTGTTAACCATGTCATATAAGCTGCTTGGTTTTCTTTGACTACGTGTGGTAGTTTGTCATTCCATATCCCTACCCTTATTTTTTATAAGATTTATTTCTATTTCTTAATATTTTCTGTAGCCTGTTTGACTGAATGTTGTGTACTAGCCAATTCTTTATTTATGTCTCCCTTAGTATTAATTTCGTTTTCAGTGAGTAATGGTGTTCGGGTTTGATTTGAAGTTTGTATTGGTCCTTCTGAAGTAATATGCGAAGTCCCTATAATGTTTTAAACCAGGACACTAGTAAAGGCCGCAGTACAAACTCTAGCGACTTATACTGCTCTGCTTGGGCAACGAAAACGCCAGTGCCCACATTTGTGGGACAAAGTAATGAAAGTTATTTGCGGTGTTACTAAAGGATTCTACGACGGACAGGTCACATTCGCCGAAGTAATGACAAAACTATGGAAAATTATTTTTAGTCACGTAGGAACGGGCAAATGGGCTGCCTGAAAATGTTTCGTAATTTTAACATACGTTGCGTGATTATCTATAATTGAATATTTTCTATATTACTTTACAAAGTTTAACTACCTGTGCTTATCTCCATCTACTAATGAATATTTAAAGTTTTCAATTATTTCATTTGTACTGGTCTGAAACGGATGTTAAAAATGTAGCGCACTCTAATTAATTCTCGTGTGTTCAAGTATTTTCCTAAATCTTTATAGGGGTTAGTGTATATTTATCAACTTTTAATGGATGTAATGAATTTTAATTATTTGTTAGCATACTTAATGTACTGAGGTTTTATAAATCATTCGCCCGCTCTATTTATTAGCCAGCCCAAAACAAGCATTAAACCTGAAACTTGAAATTAGAAGTTTATTATTAACTTACTACTCCACATCTAGCCACCGTTCATAATCGTGTAAATACAGAAGTAAATCCAATTAGTGTAATCCGCACACTGCTGGGTTCTTCCTATATCCGTTTTTCGGTATGTTTAGGCGCAGGACAAAAGTAGCACAACACCGTAATGTGTCTGATGTCTGCATTTGGGCATTTCGTTACATATATTACCTACACGGTAACTAGTTGTTAGAGAAATTACGAGCATTCTGCCCGGCTCGCGGTTGGGGATCTTAAATGTATAATTAAAAGCGCCATGGTTACTGAAAGGTCAGAGGTAAAAGTATTGTGGGAGCAGGTATGCGGTAAAGCGTTTGTAGCCACACGTAAACATTGTTTGAAATATCAGACAGCTTCGTGGTTTTATGGCTGATGTCAGTAAGAACGCCGCCGGTCTAATTTAATGAGCTATTTCGTATCGACTGGTCCAATTTAATGTTTACTAATCCAGAAACGCAACCTTGCGTGAAGCAAAAATGAATAGAAATTAATTTTAAACTAAGATAGTATGTCAATAATCAGTTCAATATAACATACAATCTATCTAACTTAATAGATGAATAATTAATTATCTAATATTAAACTAACGGGCATATCATTTTGCACGTCGGGGATTCGTTTTTTTTTTAATAAAATGAATAATGTTCGGAACATTTCCAGTATTAATTTCAGCGTAAATTTCAGTGGGAATTGTGTTCGAAATGTAGTATCCATCAAGTGTTTCCTACAATGTTCCTGTTTAGCATCTAGCTGAAAAACATATACGCAATATTCCTATCCTACAATTCAGGGCCGTAGCCAAACTGTGTAATCAGGACAGGCTCAAAATATTCAGGGCAGGCTAGAATTTTCCACATTTTATATCTACGAGTACATACACAAAGAGCTTTACTTTTGTTACTTTTGTTCGTACTTATACACAAAACTGAAAACATGTCACGGTAACTTTTTATTTACTCACGTATTTAATTATAATGGTACATACAAAAAATTGTAAAAATTAGAAAAGTTGTAATCGTCGGTTCTTCTACTAATTAAATTTTCTCAAAAGTAAGTCAAGGTTTAGGGTTTTTGTATGATTTTGTTCGTATGAAAGAAAGTTCAAATTGGACATTTGTTGGTGGTACATAGAGTTGCTTTGGACAATTAATCCTTGGCAATACAGAGAAGTCGCAAGTCGCGTGCTACCGCCAAAAGCTGTGGTAGTCGCCAATAAATTATAAGTTTCGGCGAATGCAACTCGTTGCTGAAAAATGATATCGAAGACAGATAAACCAGGGCTCTCTCTTCTGGATTTATATAAATTTGTTGTCCACTGTAATCTCTTCTGAGGATGGAAGTTTTATACTCAAAGTTTGCAAAAATGTGAATTTCTTGAAATCAATGTTTTCTTCCTCGGCACTGAAAACTGCAATTAGGAGCTTATCGCTTTCTACAAATCTTCTTTTCATTTGGACCAGGATGACATCAAGTGTTTGTCTTTCTTTGTTTTTTTGTGAAAATATCATCTTCAACACCATTGAAATCGGTATTGATTTTGGCATCGATTTTTTTGTAAACGTGTTAATTTCTGTAGAAGATGAGGGAATCCACTACCGAAGTTATGACAACCAAAGAGTTTTTCAAACTGGCTTCGAGCGCTTGAAGTAATTTATCAGCAGGCTGAATAGTTTCTAATACATTTTTCATGAACACCATGCAAAATCGACAACCTTTAGACTGAGTAATTTTGAACGAATCAATACTTTCTACAACAAAGTCACCATCTACATCTCTGCTCTTTGATATTTTTTCTAGTGCTTGAATTATTTTTCCATAATTATTGAAAACTATGCTAGTAACGTCCAAATAACCGCTCCAACGCTGGATGACACAGTGCGTGTCCATCGTAAACCTTCGAAATACCTCCTTTTCTAAGAAACATGTATAGCATAGAGCATTGATCGAAATATTGCTTAATTGCTGATATTTCTTTTATAGCTTTCACAAATATCAGGAGCAATCGATTATTGCGACAATGCACAAAGACATTGTTCTGTTTAGACGGTTTTGGAGTAATGTTTGCACTCCCCTATTTGTCCACTCATGACAGCTGCACCATCATAACACTGACTTAATATTTTAGAAGTATCTAAGTTATAATCGTTAAGCACTTTTAAGGTTAAGCCTGTAAATCTCTCAACGTTTAAATCAGTGCAAGCTTTTATCGTTAAAATAAACTGTTTTGTTTTCCCGGCGATAACGTATCGAAGTCCCATTGCAATGTTTTCTTGCCATTCCGTCTTAAAAACGACTCAATTAGACCTTCAGCCCAAAAACTACGACTTACACATGACGCGGACTTATTGGTTACTCTTCAAATCTTCGGCCGCTCGTGGATTTTCACGCCCCCCAAATGCCCAAGTTGAAGTGGGCTTTATCGCTGCAGATGAATATGTAACAAAATTCAGCACCGCCTGCATCCTGCAATGTGCTGTAGGATTCAGTCAGCAAATATATGCCTATGATCTGCAGTCATTGTGTCAACTCAATTTTGTATCCGTATAGACTTATATCTTTAATACCCTAAGGTTCGAACAGTGACCAATTGAAGTGGTTGGATTTTTGGCAAATTTTTCACTTCCCCAATTGATATTTTTAAATGCTTCAAGAACTAAACCTAACATCTTATATAATACGGATAGCATTGATGACGCAGGGCTCATCTTTCGTGGTTTCTATAATATGTCCATGCAAGTAATCTTCAAGAAAGCTACTTGTGCATACGGATAAATTATATTCGCAGTTAACTTGTTAAAGAAAATTCACAACTGGTTTGTTCGAAACTCCGCCAGTTTCATGTAATCTGCGAACTTCCAGGAGTTGATTCAAACCCTACTAGAGATTATAGCGGTTGTAAATAACTTGATACACAGATCCCATGGCAGGTAACGCTGTTCTTAGATGCTATACATGTCTGCAATTCTTGTTATTGTTCAAAATGGTGGCAGTGGCGGACAAAGTTCTGTACACAAAAAGGTTTGCGTTCGGACTGAATGATTTCTGCTCTCGAGAGTAGGATTGTCTACTTTCACGCAGGTATAATGTCGTAAAAAGTCAAAGTTATTACATTAGCATCCACTACAAGCTATATAATTTTGGTTCCATTTGTAATTATATATATATATATATATATATATATACTCGTATATATTTGTATTTAAGATGAGATTCAAATGTGCCTTAACATTAAATGCGGGTTACTTCACCAGTTTTTAATTTTCATACTTAATTATAATAAGAATTCGTTTCCACTCTAAAACTTTCTATGACAGTACAACGTTGTCTTGATATATAATTCGTGGTCTAGCTCTAGTTTCTTTACTATGTGTTTGTAAAGGTTTGACCTTATAGTTTTAGTTGTTTGGTTTTTTATTCTACTATTTCTGATTCTAGTGTTTGTTTTATTTTTTATGTTTAATTCCAAGTGCCCAAAATCTTTAACTGCAAGAGACACGGCACGATATAGAGTTAGCTTCGGTTTTCTTTTCTATTTATGTCTTCTTCTAAAATTCTCTGTACAATTAGTTGCTGGAACGGAATGGTGACTATTATAGGAACTTTAAAGTGTTTTGCTACTAGTCACGCGTACATAAGAGGAACGTTCACTAGGACCAAAATGGAATAATTTTTGATAACCACAGCGTTTAGGCGAAGTTTCTAGAACTGGTTCGGCTATGTTTTAATGACGTTATGGTACTGCCCTTTCAGTTTTGTGTTGCTTGCTTGGTGTTTAAACTGATTTAGTTATACTTACGTATCATTCCTCATTCTTTGTCTATTTCCCTAGCTCAGAAAGTAAATCGAACAATATAAACGTAATATTAGAGTTAAATGTGTTTTTCCCAATTTTCTATGTGACAAAATTAAAGCGAATGTAAGTTTACTGTCAAACATAATCATAATACGTACAAATCAGACCAAGTGTGATTCAAATTTTTTTCAAGTTGAAATATTATCAGTAATAATAGGACGAGAGGTCAAAATATTGCAGACAATAATTTTTACGATTCAGATACGAGTTTCTGTGGCCACGAAAATAACTACGAGTGCTTGCACGAGTCGTTATTTTCTAAAGCAACAGAAACGAGACAATCTGAACAGCAAAAATTGTCGGCAATATTTTGACTTAGAATCTTTTTCACCTTGACAATTTAACTTTAAATTATTGAAAATGGTCAATAGAAATACTAGTACTCAAATTATAAATTCACAAAACTAGTGATCTTAGAATTGTATTCATTGTAACCGATCCTAGCAACATTTTTACAAACAAAGAAACAAAATTTTTCTAAAACTAAAATCCAAGTTATTTTTCATTAAAAAATTGTCACTAAAACAATCGTTCGATTGGTAGTTTATTTTTAAACTGAAGAATGCCATTGGTTGACAATGACACCAGTTAAATTGTCTTTAAACTATATAACATCCTACGAGTATGTGAGATCCTAGATGCTGTAAACCTTTTTTATTGTTATTAAATATTTAAAACTAGTTATATATATTATTTATATTTAGGGCACAAACAATAATAAATTATTCTTTTAAATCATTTTGATGTGAAGGTGTTTTTTAAGTCAGCGTTCTATGTTTTGCCCAGAAAAATGACATATTTCGGAAGAAATAACATTAAAGTCGTTTAATAATGAGATGATAACTGCAAATGTGTAACCTTAAAGTTATGCAGGGTGAATCGAGATGAAAGTACCAAACTCCGGGAGTGTATACTCCACAAAATTTGCTATCCGGGTTTCATTGGTTTTCGAGTTACAGAGTCTTAATGTTTTGTCTTGTTTCCGATTTGTCTTCTTCAACCAGTTTTCTCACCAGGTTCATAATGCTGGCTGGTATTTAGTGAGGTTTCACATCGTGAAATTTTAGAGATAGTGTCCAATTTACGTAGAAGAGACCATGCTTTCTTGGTTGATGTCTTGAAATTCAAGCTCTCCGTTGGGCTGATCCATTTTTCTTGCCTTATTTTATTTAGAGTCTGTAAGCGTTTATCTGCTAGCTCGGTGTCTTGGTTGGACTTGTAAGGTTCTTTGGTTAATTTCGGTGTACAGCAGAATCGACAAAGCTGTAGTTGCTGGTTTGGGACCCCAAAGAGGCTGTTTCGTGCCTTGCCTCGCTAAGTCATGAGCTACTTCGTTACCGTAGTTTTCTGCATGTCGTTTTACCAAAACTAGTTCCAGAACATTATTTTTTGCAGCTAACGTTAGAGTGCAATGACACTGGAGTGCTACTCCTAAGACAATTTTGTAGTTGCTCAGGGACAAAATGGCAGCTCTACTGTCATTACTTATCCATCTAGCGTAATGACGACTATGTGTTTATTTATTTATTTATTTATTTATTTATTTATTTATTTATTCAACCGACAGGCAAAGCCCAATAACGGGTTGAAAATACAACTGAATACGGTGAACACAGTTACAATACAATACATAATAAAAATAAGAATAATTATAATTATAACAATTTAGCTCATCTTAGTAGCAGCAGCATAACATAAATAACAGGATACAGCATAGCAAATTGCGCAAATATAAACAAATACACATTTAACAAATTGTTCAAGAAATTAAAAAAGGAAAAAGAAAAACAATTAGTCGCTTAGATATTACACGTCACGGTTCAGGACTTGAGTGGCTTGTGATTTAAAAACTTTTATATTATCATGAAATATATCCGAATTGTGGCAGTGATTTGCAATACTTGCAATTCTATGGAGGGGTGAATTGAATGCATAATTTGTGCGACAAATAGGTATGTGGAAGGTAGATCTATGTCTATCATTGTAGCAGGGAACTGTTAGCATCAAGCACTGAAGTATCTGGGATGCATCAACCCTGCTAAGATTATATGTAAACAGAGCAGAGGCAAGATCTCTCCTTTTTTCTAAACTGCAAAAATTGAATTCTTGAAGCATAGATGCATAAGATTTCGCTAGAGGAAAAATTCCGTGTTTTTTATAATATATGAATTTTAGAAATTTGAATTTGCGTAGTGCTATTTATACTTTCTTGAATGTACAAGTCATCTGAAAAGATACCTTCCTGTGTATCGTCTATTGTTTTAGATTCATTCGTGAAAATTAATGTATTAGGTTCAAATGCAGTTTCAGTCTTTGTGAGGGTAAACAGTTTCTTAAATCTAAATGTGCCCAAGGGTTGCTTCCAGCAGAGGCATCCTATGGAGAGCTTGTGTGATAATGTTGTGGTGCCTTCCTCCAATACCTCGATCGTTCTATATCGCCTTCGCCCACAGCCATAGATCCGCCCTTAGTGCCACCTCCTCCACACAAATGTGTAATGGAGAGAAACACAGTAGTCTCCAAAACTGCAGTTGGAATGGAACATATACTTAGTACCCTTAATGCTCAGACATGTTAGACGCTGGACTTGTAAAAATTCGATTCTCGTAGTAACTTGTCTGATTCTGCTCCACAACACTAGCGATCTATAGCAAAGTACTGGTTTGATGGCGGCAGTATGTAGCCGCAAGAGAGCTTTGGTGGAGCTTCTCATAGTCTGCCTATTACGCAACGACACTGTCAACAGGCCACACTTGCTTCTGAAATGGTTGTTTTTTTAATTCGGGTTTTAGTAAAATATAATACGAAGATATTTGACATTATATAAAAATGTTATAGGGCTCTGGAAGAGTCATGGTGTCCCGAAAACACCTATTTTCCTCTTTTGTGCGGGTGTCGTAACCATGGGCATCGCCGTTTTTGTGTAATCACCATAATGTCCTTTTATGTGTAATAGATTGCAATATAGTATTGCTGATGGTAACGTTAATATGTTAAAAAAAATTTACAATGGTTTAAAACTGTCTAACTGACTCGCCCCCCGTCTATGCTCTCAAGGATCTTTTTTGTACAATTTTTTTTTAATATGTGTAGAGGTACCCCAGTTTGCCAGACCGTACGACATCACACTATGAAATAATGCTTGGTATGCATTAATATCAGCATCTAAGCTTAATCGATTTTTTATTTGTCTAATTACATATATCGTGCTTGATAATTTAATTGCGTAATGTGAAAACCGAGTTTTGAGTAATTTTGAGTAAGCTGAAGATCAGCCTGTGCTTTTTATAACTGATAAATAATGTTTTCTTTTTATCCGGAATGGATTTTAGATGGCACTTTTCTTTTTCTCTCGTATTCTTTCACAAGGCTTTAGCAGATCTTTAACTGATTTCTTCGTAAATGTTCTC
Source organism: Agriotes lineatus (assembly GCA_940337035.1). Classification (NCBI taxonomy): domain Eukaryota; kingdom Metazoa; phylum Arthropoda; class Insecta; order Coleoptera; family Elateridae; genus Agriotes; species Agriotes lineatus. Next base: position 14,280 of record CALNHX010006267.1, read on the forward strand.
AATTATTCTCATAATCTGGACTTGGTTTCCTTTGCCGGAAGTTTTATTGCGGTATTTAACTTTGGTAGTCTCTCAGAGTGTAAATAACTATCTTCTACATAGTTTTTTCTTCTCCTTGACTTGGACATTGCTTTATTCTGCCTTTTAAGATGCCAGTTTACATAGTTTCCTTTGTTTGCTTCTTGAACATATTTCTTCAGGGTCATTATTGATTGTAATTTTAAAGTTAGTATAGATCTATAGATAGTCGATTTGATATGCTTTACTAAACTTTGAATTTTAGCCCTTATGTAGACTTAATTTTGTAGCAGAAGTTTCTCTAGTTAGTGTATTCCTATTAAAATAGTTTTAAATGGGCTAATCTAACGTTTACTGAAAAGTTGAATTTGCGTATTTAAACAGGAGAAGACTGCAATATAATATTTCCATACAGTCAATAAATGACGCAGCAAATTCTGTGGCATGCCGCTTTTTCTAATATTTTGATAAAATCCGTAGTAAGTGGCGAGTCAGTTCATAATCATTGCAAATATTTGCTGCAATGCAAGCAGTGCCCAGCCAGCACATGCTTAACGCGATGCGGAGATGGCCGTACGCGAATCACGTTATTTGCTTAATAAAAAAGCGTAATGTAAGCTCGTAAAAGAGTCCGCAATTAATTAACCACGAACAGGGTCTATTATAAAACTCCCCAAAAGCCAACTATTATCGGAACGGCCAATGAAGAGTTGGAGTAATTATTCAAGCCTTCTCCCCGGAGTTCGCAGCCTGAAAACAGCATTGTTCATCCAATTTTAATTACCGCAGTTCCTTCTTAAATCGAAGCTGGCGCCAGCTCCTCAAGACTTCGAGGCCCCAACGAGGTAACGAGAGCTGGTTAGGTGCTTAACTGTCTGAATCCTGAGGTACTCCTCTGCTCTCCGCTTTAACAGGATGCGATGCAGCTCAACATCCACATAGTCGGAAGCTTATTCTACACGTTATTGTCAATTCGAAGAAAGAGCAGTGCGTCTGGATCCGTGCTTTATTTACGTTGGGCTGTTGACGACTTTCAAAGCGTTTGTAATTTTCTCGAGTGTATTTAGTTAGGGCTACGCATAACTGACGAGTCTGGCGAGCTTTGCAAAAACAAATAGCGAAATTGCGCTTCCATTTGAGCAGGCAAAAGCAAAATACTCGAAGTACATTTGGGTAAAAAACCCGGAGAAAATGTGAAAGTATAGACAACTGCACTTACGATAAACGAATTACTGAAAGTAAAACGCAAATACTCGTAAGGACCTGTTATTACATAGATTGCTATTCTAATATATATATTCGGTACTTTGAATAACATTAGTTCACGTAATTATTCGCCTTTAGAGTTGTATGCCTGTTTAATTATAAGTATCAGTTTTTACTCTAAATGTAACTATGCCTCTCCTCTGGGGTCTCGACAGTGAAGGTCATCAGCTAGAGGCAGAACAATACTTATGCAAGACACTTGGTCTAAATACAGTCAAAATCCTACAAATTCTTAAGCTGAAAACTTTTCACCTTCTTGTTGGTTGCAGCGTATTCCCATTGTTACACTAGAATAAACGTAATGACTGAGGACAGCTATCAGAACGAAATCTCAAACTTAACTGTAAATTGCTGTTGGCAAGAACATCATGTAGTTAGCAAATTATGTATAAATTTCCATGTTAAGGCTACTGTTTTTCAAATTTATATATATGCAATAAAGTAAAGCCCGAGATTATTTATATACTCTACAAGGCTGTCTTTGCTTAATATTCAAGCAAAACGGAAAGTATTTTCTACACAGTATAGCGTGCTCAAGTAATAATCACCATTGAACTATAGAGCACCGAAACACTGAAACTACTCTCTATAAATAACAAAACTGTAGAAGTACCGAGTAAGTACATAACTCAATAGATTTATAAATATATGCAAAGTGCACTTCCATCCATAGTTCTATTCTGTTATGCTGAATTGTACCAACTAAGTTGAATATCTATACAAAATGACGGTTGAAATCCGTATAAAATAATATTTTAAATCTATATAAAATCTAAAACACCCGAATTCCCCATTTTCTTTTTAATAAAGGGGGTAAATAGCTACAGCCAGCTCTCATTTATTTTGATAGCAGGACAAAAATAAATATTTCCGTTGGTGCGATTATCTGACGTTTCAAATTGCCACTAATATAGGAAATTAAAAAGCATAACTGAATTTTTATCAGCAAATGAGAATTTCGCTGCTGATACCGTTCTATTTGTTAAAAAATTATCTATTTAGATCTAGTATATGCCGACAATGGGTTACGCGTTTGAATGTTTACTGCGCATTTTCAGGCCAAAAAATCTAGGACACTCGGCAAAATAAAACAAAAATGCCCCTCATATTTCAGGATGATCTTACTTAGTGCTAAAATTACTCCTAGACAGTTTTTCTTATTTCCAACGCTGCGCAAGATAAAGGTCTCTATCTAAAGTTTTCATCAACAAAAGCTTTTATTCCTGGACTCATTCATTTTCTTCGTTGCTGGTATTTTATTTTTGTTCGCAGCTTCAAACGTACAGTTCAGATTTTTCTGAGTGACAGCTGAATGTGTTAGTTAGGATGCAATCGAAAACTGGAGCTTATTTTTGCTGCCGAAGCAGCACAAATTGGCTCCAAATGTTGTGGAAATATAGACGACGCAGATTAAAACACAAGCGGTTTGTCAAAAACTTCGTATTAAAACTGCCTTTGGAAGGATTCATGTTATTTGAATTTATGGCTCAAATTCTTTCGGTCATTACAAAATTGTTAAATTTAGCATACAAAGTAATAGATATTAACAATACACGTTTGATTATGAGTATCTTAACGAAACGAGTTTAATTGTCAGAACGAGAGGTGAGCTGAGTTCTGCCGCAATCAAACCAGTTTTGTTAAGTGCCATAAGCAAACGTGTATTGTTCAACATTTTATCTTCATCAATAGATTCTGGTTTAATTTATACTTTGTTTTGTAAAAAAGAGTGCGCTAATGGATATTACCGCAGTGAGTGCGATACTCAAACTGATTTGGTAGATAGTCTATAACAGCGCCGATGAATATAAAGTGTAGTAAACCGAAACTGCTGCTTTATATTACTGCATATTAAATAATCATAGCTGTATTAGAATTATCATAGTATCAAAATATAAATGCTAACACAATAGAGTTATTTGATAAAGAAACATGTTTAGCACATAAAGCCGTTTTTGCTCCGAATAACATATGGAACTTTATTTTCAAACGAATACCTAAATTGAAACAAAAGTATCAAAATAATAAAACAGTAATTTAGCAGGACAGTGACATGGCGAGATTGAAGTACAATCGTGATACATTACAAATAATTTCTCCATAGTTGAAAAGAAAAGATAATAATTAAGTGTTTGTTAAAATGTTTGATTTTTTATTTTACATGAATAGACAGATACTTGAATCGCAAAAGTGACAACTCTATATACCTAATCAGATAAAGTGACATTTTTACCTTGTCAATTAAGTTGTCACTCTTACGACGTTCGAAAATAAAATAGTTATCTATGTACAAGAAAGGGTTTTCATTCTTTAACGAAGTAAAATAAAGTGCAGTCTGTTTATTTTCTGTGTGAATACCATTCTTAAAATTGTTATAAACATGTCGAAAGTTGTCAATAAATATACGTATAGGTTACGTTGTAACGCTAGCGTCTGCAGCAAATTTTAATTATACATCAAAAATATATTTAATTTGTAGGTCGCCTAAGCGGGCGTTAAATCTAACCAGTGCTCAAACTGGTGATAGCAAATCAGATACCCGCTTTGCGCGAAGACACGAAGAAGTAATCACGGCGCCGCCACTCACTCAATGGTACCCAAAGCGTCTGTACCTATAACGCGGACCGGAGAGTATAAAACAAGATTTTACAAGCATTGTAAATAACTAGAGTCGCTTGAGTCCACCGATCCCGGCCAGTTCGACTTGAGTCTCTGGACTCCCCTTCTTCTAATCCTCTCCTGGCCTCTCCTGGTTTAAGATTGTTGCATCGTTCTCTGTGTCCTAAAGCATCCCTTTAATCCGACCTGTGCGTTAGAATGCGACAGCGTTCGTTCTCTCTCTCCTAACGCATTTCTTGAACCCGAGCTGTACGTTAGAATGTAACAGCGTTCTCTGTCTCCTAACGCATTTTCTTAAACAGACCTGTGCGTTAGAATGTGACAGCGTTTTCTGTCTCCCATAGCACTGCCTGTAAATTTAAAACTCCACCCCGACACTACCGATGGCAGCCAGGCCGAGGACAAATTGTCTAGCTTCGACACAAACTTGCCGCTTACCGATACCGAATATCGTCGCGGCCAACTCCATCGGCCGCTATCGGGACGATAATTGGGTTGCAGAGCAACTAGGAACGAAGTAACAGGTCTCCAGAAGAAATATTTAATTTATTAATATAAATATCGTTTGTTTAAGAATTAGATATTATTTTGTACAAATACCTTAAAATATTATACAGTTGATATATGCATTGTGTTTTTCCGACCATATACGTTTGAGATTTAGTGAACCTTTCTGCGATTGAGCTACACGAGGTAGAAATTCATATAAAACTGTTTGAGCTTTTCTGAAAATAATGGAAGTCATAAATTTCCAGAATTAACTGCCAGGACTGAAATTAAATTCGGAAGAGTGAAATGTTACATCACCCTACTTTCGATATTACAAGAATAATGTAATGTTGCCATTTATAAACGTCAAAATGACATTTGATTGACATTTGTTAAGCAAACGTGTACGTACAATTTAAAAATATACAAAATCAAAAGACTACTAGACTCACATAGAAAACCAACAGGCTATATATCAATAATAAACGTTTTCGATCTAGAGATATTTACGGAAATGTCCGTTTAACTGACGACTGATACTTACGTAGTAAACGCTGCCATAAAATTGTCCGACAAGTGTCAACAAGGAATCATAGTGTCTAGGGTACTAATCTGCTTGCAATAATGATTGCACTAGCTAACATAAATAATAAATCAAAACATAGGCCACAAAAAGTGTTCAGCAGGCAGCAGCTTCAAAGAGCTCTGGGAGACGTTGCAAATCACTTTTTCTTCTTACACGCGGTCACAGGTTGCGACACGACTTCTTCACTAGGTATTCAAGAAAGGTACGAAGCAAGCTTTTAGCTTTCAGTGTGGGAAGTGTTTGCTTAATGTTGCCGTTTTATTTTGTTGTAGGTGAGTGTAATAAGTCACCGGGTTTATTCTCAAAACAGCACTAATTACATTTAGCAGCCTTCCAATGACCTGTATTTATTTTGTAACGCTAGCTTCTGCAGCAAATTTTAACTATACATAAAATGTATAGTATGTAGTAAAGAACGTAATAGTCAGAAGAGGAGCAGAGATCACTATCTACTAGTATATAAAATATGCATGAGGCCACACATCCCAGAGAGTAATAAAGCAAGCAAAATAGATACATCAAACACCACACAAGAAGCAATAAAATCATACAAGTTAACAGATGGGAAAATAACACAAAAATACAGAGAAAAACTCGAAACAAGGTTATTAAATACACAGAACTATATTCAAGGAAAAGATGTAGAACTCAAGTGGAGCTGGTATAAGAAAGCACTGGTAGACACAACTAGAGAGGTATGTGGTACAATACGAACAAATAGGAATAGACATACAAAGCAGTTGGCATGGTGGTCCGATGAAATCAAACGCGAGATAAAACTCAAAAAAGCAAATGGCAGCAATACTTAAAAGAAGGAACACAAGAAAGTTGCGTGAAATATAAGGAACAAGAGTAAAAGTCAAAAAGGCTGTAAGACCAGCAAAGAAAAAATCGTGGGGTGATTTCGGCGCTAAAATGGAAAAAGACCACCATACAAACCAAAAGTTCCTTTATAAGACTCTTAAGAATGCAGGAAAGGGAAATCCACAACCTGGGACTAAGCAAGTCAAAGATAATAATGGGACGGTTCTTACTGAAGGAAATCTAATAATGGACAGATGGAGGCAGTATTTCGAAGAACTCCTAAGCAAGGAGAACGTAGAGGAGGACGAGCAAAGGAAAACAGATGAAGACCAAGAAGAAGACCAAGTAGCAGAAGAACTACAAGTAGAAGAGGTGTCAGAAGTGATAAGAGTACTTAAATAAGGGAAAGCAGCAGGTCATGATCGAATAACCGGCGACATACTGAAGAATATGGGACCTATAGGATTGGAAACGTTAACATCAATATTCAACCAAGCTTGGAAGAAAAGAAAATTGCCGCTAGATTGGACAATTGGCATCATAGTTCCGATTTTCAAAAAGGGTAACAAGCGGGAGTAGGGGCTTACCCTACTGAGCGTACCATCGAAGATATGTGAACGGATTTTGGAAAATCAATTAGTGAGCCAAATTGACGGATCATTAGAACAGTCGCAAAACGGATTCCGAAAGAGACGTCGTATAAACGACCACATTTTCACAATCAAACAAATAGCAGAAAAGTCCCTAGAAAGAAGTATTGAAACGTACCAACCGTTTACAGACTTAGAGAAAGCTTTCGATAGAATCTCGAGAACCAAAGTCCGAACAATCTCAAAAAAAAAGAAAAGTGGAGCATAACCTAGTATCAGCTATAATGAGCCTGCACGAGGAGAACAAAAAACTATATAAGAACGGACAATAGACACTCAGAAGAATTTAAAGTAAATAGCGGACTAAGGCAAGAAACAAGAGGAAAAACGGCAAAGATGTACATTGGACACAGACACATGAAGCCAATATACATGGATGAATGTGCTTTTGCAGACGATCTGGTAATATGCGGCAGAAATGAAAGAGATCTACAAAAAACCTAGAAACCTGAAATAAAGCACTCATGTCAAGCAACATGAAAATAAATGCGGAAAAAACAAAAATAATGGTTACAGGTAGAGACGGTGTTGGTGAGCCTCCCAGTTTTCCGTTATGTTTGGAAAATTCCTGGTTGCAAGCTCGATTGCACTGTAGTGGACTGTATTGATTTATTCTTCACTAAATTATACACTCGTTGAAAGCAAAGTAGGTAATTTATTCGCAATAAATTAGTACACAAACATTTGAACATTTAAACAAAGAATTAGCGTTTCTCGAAGTGGACCGGTTCGCGTGCTGTCTCGCTGACAGTCGGAACGTAAGTGGCGCGGGGAAGGTAAGCTCCAAGAGTTCTGAAATGCGCATAGTACAACGCACAACTACAAGCGAAGCGGCAAAATTTATGAAACACTTAACATACCGCCCGCCTTGGAAAGGGTAACCTTTCAAATAACAACAGTACAAATTTGACATGTAACAGTTAGAGTAAGACATGTAACTAAAATCGACATATACAAAGCATAATAATACATAGATCTTAAGGTAATACAAGAAAACCCGAACAATGGATAGCCAAAAGGCTTTACGAAACACTGCGCAGGACGCTAACGTGCTAGTTCACAACACTAAGTAGCGGGCACAGCTTGGCGAAGGATCGCTTTACGATCCCTGACACAGTTTTCACTGACGCCACACGCGTAACGCCGTCAATGCCCGGGTGCAGCTCGGTGACCCGGCCTAACCTCCACTTCAGAGGGGGAAGGTTGTCATCCTTGATGAGGACCATGGAACCCGGCTGAAGGTCCGAAGAGTGTGTGCGCCATTTGGTGCGCTGTTGGAGTTCTGAGATGTACTCCTTACTCCACCTTTTCCATACATTCTGGTGGAGCTGTTGTATTCTTTGGTATCTAGACAGCCGAGACTCGGCTATCTCAGTAACGTTGGGATCAGGCAGTGACACCAAAGGACGACCGATCAGAAAATGAGCAGGAGTCAAAGGCTGAAGGTCGTTTGGATCAGCGGACAAAGGAGACAGGGGTCGGGAGTTTAAGGTCGCTTCCACCTGTGCTAGAAAAGTGCAAAATTCATCGTAATTTAGACTAGCGTTACCTATAACGCGCCGTTTGTGATGTTTGGAGGACTTAATTCGGGCCTCCCACAATCCGCCAAAGTGGGGACTGTGCGCGGGTATAAAATGCCAAGCTACTCCGTCGTTCGCGACTGATTCGGAAATAGAAAGGCCTTGTTCCGCAAGAAAATTGCCTAATTCGATTAATTCGGAATTAGCGCTGACAAAATTAGTGCCATTGTCTGAATAGACATGGAGCGGTTTGCCTCGACGAGCTACAAACCGGCGAAAAGCCATTAAGAAGGCTTCAGTAGAAAGGTCAGCGACCAATTCAAGGTGCACTGCCTTTGTGACAAAACAAACGAATAGACAAAGGTAGGACTTCACTAGTTCAGAACTACGTCCTTTGCGATCCTTTATCATGAACGGTCCACCATAATCGATACCAGTCGTATGAAATGGGGGCGATGATTGAATACGAGAGGCTGGCAGATCTCCCATTATGGGTTCGGTTAACTTAGGAGAAAATCTAAAGCACCGCAAGCATTGATGAACCACTTGCTTGACTATACTTCTGCCAGAGGTGATCCAATATCGTTCTCTGAGATTAGCTAACAGCATTTGAGGTCCGGCATGGAGAAGCCGAAAATGCTCATGCGAAACTAAGAGTTTGGCGAATGGATGTTTGCCAGAAATCACTAGAGGAAACTTCTTGTCAAAAGATAATTGAGAGTTGTGGAGCCTACCACCAACTCTTAGCAGTCCCTTGGAATCCAGAAAAGGATTCAAGGATATCAAAGCAGAATATTGTTTCACAGGCTTGTTCTGTGACAACAGCTTAAATTCGTCAGGAAATGACTCGCGTTGTGAAAACCTTGCAAGCCTTGCAAGGGATGCTTGCAGTTCATCTGTAGAAAGGGGCACAGAAAGGCGATCAGCTTTGGGGGTCCGCGCATTGTTATAAAAACGAAAGCAATAAGCTGTAACTCGTTGTAATCGAGCCAAACTTGAATACTGATTGAACGGAAATGGTTCAACAGAGGTTACAGAAAAACTCTGAACTTCTTTTTTGAATTCTGGAAGCTCAGCAAGAACATGTCTGGAAGTAGGCCAAGATGCCTCATCTTCGCTTAGCCAGGCGGGACCATGCCACCAAAGGCTTAATTCTTTTAAAACTAAAGGAGGGACTCTCCTAGTGAGAAGATCAGCAGGATTTGACGCGGTAGGAACATGCCTCCACGTGGCATCAGAAGTGAGTTGCTGAACATCTGCAACTCTGTTGCACACAAAGGTTTTAAGAAGATTTGGACTGGTTTTCAACCATCCTAGCACTATTGTGGAATCTGTCCAGAAAACAATTCTAGATATGGGCAAATCAAGTGCCTTTATGACTTGCACGGAAAGTTTACTTAGAAGAACAGCTCCGCAGAGCTCAAGCTTCGGAATTGTCAAGGGCTTTAAAGGGGATACCTTGGCCTTGGAGCAGAGAAGGTGAACTTGTACTTCACCTTCCTGATTCTTGGAACGGAGGTATATCGACGAACCGTAACCATTGTTGGAAGCGTCGCAGAAACCATGGAGTTCTATCTCAACCACGCGCCGACAGAGGACGTGACGAGGAATTGTTAAATCATTGAGCATGAGAAGGTCATTTCGATACGTAACCCATTTTTCTTGTATGGCGTTGGGAACGGGTTCATCCCAATTCAACTTTTCCATCCAAAATTGTTGCAAAAGAACCTTGGCACCCATGGTGCATGGACTTAGCAGACCCAGCGGGTCAAATATCTGCGATATTTCAGACAAGATGCTACGCTTGGTAGCCTTACTACTTGTAGAATTTGAAATATTGAACATCAGACGATTGCTTTTGAAGGACCAAATCAAACCAAGGGTGCTTGTGTGCTCATGTGCACTGAAATCAAGAACACCCGGATGCAAATCGGAGTCTGGGATTCCATCTAGAACTTCTGGAGAATTAGAGATCCACTTTCTAAGTTTCAAACACCCTGAATCAAGAATCTGATTCAAATTTGAACAGAGAGTACGCGCTTTCTCAGGAGTGTCGGCACCTGTCAGAAGGTCGTCGACGTAGAAGTCCTCCTTTATCACTCGAGAGACTTCGGGATTTGAAGCTGCACATTCGATGCCCAATTGGGCCAAACATCGAATGGCAAGAAAAGACGCTGAAGCAGTGCCATACGTAACTGTATTCAGATCGTATGACAGAAGAGGCTCAGTTGGAGAGGATCGCCAAAGGATTCTCTGAAGGGGCCTATGGTTAGGATTCACCCGAACCTGACGATACATCTTCTCGATGTCGGCAGATATAGCGTACAAATGCTTGCGAAAGCGAACAAGAATGGAAAATAAGTCTTGTTGCACGGTTGGGCCAACCATCTGAATACTGTTCAGAGATTGCCCGGAAGTGGTTGCTTGGGAACCATTGAATACAACTCGGAGTTTAGTTGTCAGGCTTTCCTCTTTTAAGACTCCGTGGTGGGGTAGATAATAGGATATCTCGTTTGAATTAGGGTTTGAAACGGACATATGACCTAATTCAGAATATTCATTCATGAAATTCAAATAGCGATTGGACAAGTCAGGGTTCGCTTGTAACCGCTTCTCTAATGATAAGAATCTTTTCTGAGCGATTTGCCATGAATCACTCAATACCTCTACAGGTTTCTTGAGAGGGATAGAGACAACGAATCGACCATTCGCTTCTCGTTGCGTATTTTGCACGAAATGTGCCTCACAGGCGTTCTCTTCATTTGTGCGAACCTTTTCCTCTGGGTAATGTTCGAGTTGCCAAAACCTAGCAATGGGATCAGAAGCATCCTCGATCGTGCCAAGATTGCACTGTACAGGGTACGCAGAAGGGGGGACTGTAGGGCCAGAAACAATCCAACCAAAACGAGTTTTTTGGAGGATGGGAAAATTTGGGCCTAGACCAATTTGTCCAATACAAAGGAGCTGCCAGAAAATGGGCGAACCAATCAGAATGTCGATGGTGCCCGGTTGGTCGTAGGACAGATCTGATAACTTGATGTTATCAGGAACCTTGAAACTGTTTCGCTGGACGCGAAAACTTGGGGTTGTACCTGTAATCTCATCGAGAACAAAACAGGATAGACCAATACTGTATGAGGTGTGAGATGCTTGCAGCTTGATATCACACCTAGCCTTGATTTGAGAAGTAGCTTTACTTAAGCCAGAAACAGTAACGTTGACTTCGCGAGTTGGAAGCTTCAACCTTTTACACAAATCTGAACGTATGAAGTTCGATTGGGAACCGGAATCCAGCAGGATTCGCACAACATGAGGCGTACCATCATCAGCGATGAGTTTAGCGGTAGCCGTAGGTAATAGTACCTGCAAAGCATTCGAACAGAATGCCGAAATCGATTGGTTTAGTTCAACAGGGGTTTCTGCCGACATCGCAGATCCTGGTTGACTAGAAGAAGCATTTTGAGGTTTGTCCTCATGAAGAAGTGTGTTGTGCCTTGATTTGCACTTTCTACACGTATATTTGGAGCTACAGCGGCTCGAAAGGTGACCCTGAGTTAGGCAATTAAAGCATACACGGAGCTCTTTTGCCTTTGAATTTCTGTCAAGAGAAGACAGCTTGACAAACTTATCGCATTTGTACAAAGGATGAGATCCTTTACAAAATGGACACAAAGGGGTACCTGACACAAATGATTTCGAATGTACCTTGGAAGACTTTTCGGGTACAAGCTTAATATTTTTTACTTCCAGAGTTTCTAGAAGATTTGCTGTGTTTTGCAGAAATTCCTTGAACTCGTCAAGATTAGGCAGGTTAGAACTTGACCGGTTTCTAAGGACCTCCCATTCACGGAATGTCGTGGGGTCCAGTTTTTTAGAAACGACATAAATGATAACAACATCAAGAAGCTCGCTTTCGGTAGCTAATGATTTGATTGCTGTAAAATGTTTGAATAACATATCGCTAATCGTACGTAATTTAGTTGCAGATTCCTTACTGCACGATTCAAGTTCAAAAATAGCATTGAGGTGGTTATGAATCAGAATTTTTGGATCATTGTAACGATTACACAATGCATCCCAAGCTAGAATATAATTACTCGCAGTAAACTCTAAACTTTTTATAATTTGGCTTGCATCACCCTGTAAACTAGCCTTTAAGTAATGCAGCTTTTGAATATTAGTCAGCGTTTGATTCTCATGAATTAAGCTAATAAAAATCTCACGAAATTTCAATCACTCTGACACGTTCCCTGAATATTTGGGAATCGAAATGGCAGGAAGGCGTACAGCTCGATTATTGCAATGTGAGCTGCAGTTTGAATGCGTTGATCTTACGCTACTGTTAAGAGATCCAGAACGATCTGGTGCAACATCAGACTGTTTGTTGTATTCATTAATCAAATATTCAGCTTGTGAAATTGCAAAATAATAAGAATCTTCAAATTCAACTTGTTGCTGCATTTCAGATTCTGTATCCTTACTGTTTTCTAAAATTTGCTCATGAACCGCATAATATTCTGATAACACGGCGGCTATAGCATCCAATCTTTTCTGCAATTGAACAATCTGAGCGCTAGATAAGAATTGATCTTCATCTTGAACTGTTTGCAACGATTGCACGTAATTTGCGAAACGCGTAAGCTTGCCTTTGATAGAGCCTCGTACTCTTACAAGTGGATCCATAATTGTTGAAATTAAAACAGTTTAACAGATAGAACTAACTCTCGTACGCCCCTGGTACGGAATTTTGTTTACAACGCAAGACAGCTTTGATAACGACGCGAGAAACTTGGCGCTAACGACGCAGAAAACGACCCTGGTACAACGCGAGATTATTAACTTGTGACTGATTCGACTGCAATATGACATGCAGGAGATATCGCAAACAAACGAAATAGCTTGGCATTTCACGCAATTAAAATGTTTATATGACTCATAAACCATTTGTTTACGCAATAATACGCAGCTGAAATTATGCACATGTATAACACAGATGATAGAAAACCAAATATTCATGCATAGGAAATCTCACAAAGGAAATCAGGATTACATTGATATTGGTGTGTGTGTCGCCTTTTTCGTTTCTGTGGTTTGAACTGCCGTCTCGTCTGCAGCTGGCCGCTGCCTGCACACCTGCACGTTGCCGCGAGACGCGGCGTTTGGTTTTCTCGCTCTCACGCTGCTAGCACCGTATGCTGTCTTCCTTCCTCTCGTTCCTCTCGTTAGGGACGAATTTGACACGATTGAAACTGCGTGTTGCACTTACTTGCCTTGTACAACTGCGAATCCGGGCCGATGATCCATGCGGCTGCTTTTCCGGGTTCGTACTAATCCGGATCGATGGACCAATGTTGGGGAGCCTCTCAGTTTTCCGTTATTTTGGAAAATTCCTGATTGCTAGCTCGCCTTGGACGTTAATGGACTGTATGGATTTTATTTCTTCACTGAATTATACACTCGTTGAAAGCAAAGTAGGTAATTTATTTGCTATAAATTTACACGAACAGTTTAACATTTAAACATGTGAACAATAATTACTTTCGCAGAGCGGACCTTTTCGCGTGCTGCCTCGTTGACAGACGGATTTGTAAGTAAGTTTTTAGAATCGGAAGCCCGCTTGGCAGTCTACTGCGCACAGTATGAATTCAGAATGCAAGAGAGGCGGCAAAAGTTTATAAAGTCCTTAACAGTCGCAGTATTGCGTCCTGGGGAGCTGTTCTGTTAAACCAAACGTTAGAAAACATGAAACACTACAATAGAGACACACTCGCCACCGCTGGAGTCATTAAGTCTTGGGCGTTTACTCGCCGATGGTCCCTCACCAGCTGCTACCGAAGCCTCCATAGCGTCACCTTTAGGAAATGCACAATTGATATAATCAGCAGCAATCAACACGTTTCCACTTACCACTCGTCGATGGGTGGCCAACCTCGTGGCGACAGCTATCTCTTCGATGGCGAAACAAATTGTCAGCTCTGGTGAAGGACTCTCCGCAAGCAGTGCACCTGAACATAATGGGGAATTAGTCTCGCGCAATCGGTTAATATACTAATTGCGCGATTAGCTACCCAGCTCGAGGCTTACTATTCACAAACGAAATGAACACCTTTATTTACAAACACTGATTAGCAAATTAAACCTCGAACGGAATACCCAGGTGTCACCAGGGGGAGGATTCGCTTTGGACACCCTGGAGAGAATAGGGGGGGAGTTTATTTGTGTTAGGGGTGTATGATATGTTAAACGATTATCTACTCGTTACTTAGCCTTTTTATCGAGCTCCTGACGTCTTGCACGAATCGCACCCTCCACAGCTAACAGATCTTGGATTAGCTCTAGCCTTGCTAACGCAGCATTCTTAAAGATGTCCATGTTAGTTGCGCTGTGGCCGTGGCGGATCTTAGGTAAAGCAGCTATGCTTTTTAGGTACTCATCATGCATCGCCGCTTCTAGGCTGGCGGCTCGAATTTCTAGTGAGCTAATAACAATATAAGCTACTAAACTGGAAAAAGCACGTTCTGAACACCTTCAATGTTAAATAACATATATGGATAGAAAACATAATATCTAATATACCTCAGGTAATGCTCTCCACTGCGAAGATCGGCCGCTTTAGCATCTATCGCATTGCGATTAGACACGTATTCACGTTCGGCACGCTGGGATGGCGACATGTCATCAATGTCTTCCTCCTTCTCCTCCGGGTTAGACGTAATCGACATCACAGTGTCGACTACGTTACTCCCAGTGGCTGACGACATGACGGCTGCATTGCCCGAAACCGGAGACTGCACAATTACAGACGGTGCTGCGGTCACATTTTCCGAAGGTTGGATTGTTGGCTGCTTCGAAATTCGACTGGTCGGTCGACTTGAGCCGGAGCCGATCTCTAAACCATCTACAAGGGCTGTAAACTCTTGCGCCGCACCGTCGCCGGAAGCCACCTTTTCCAATGGAATGTCGTCAAAATCGAACGTTTTCATAAACATTTAAGTTTGCGATAGATGAGGAGACTCAGGTAACATATTTTGGATTTTTTTTCACAGGAACATCAGTCTCCTCATTCATACCAACACACTCGACATATTTCGCCAAATTGAATTTTGCTGGACTTTTCCTTTTCTGACCTTTCTTTAAATCTGATTTTAAAATTTTGCCGAAACCTTAACTACTTTCAGAAATGGTTTCGTAAGTAGGCACAATTACTACGTCACTAAAACCTTTATAGTGGCTTGCGGCGACGCCTGTACGGAACTGAGGGCTAAGCAGCTTGGTTCCGTGCAGGCGCAAAGTTTAACGTTACCCGTTTTTTTCAAACTGAGCCTATTAAATTTTGAAATTTTTTTCGGTAAAACTGCACCCTGGCAAAACAGACAAACAGCGCTATTGCTAGCCATTGCAAACACAAGAGAATGGTTGCTCCCACCTTAGTCAGGTGTATTTATACTACATGCAAAGGACGACTTTAGCACGCAAACCTGTTGAAATTAAATTCGTTGCAATCTACATTTGTCTTACCTCGATTCACACAAAGGAAGTTAGCCTTGAAATATCCTTAGGTTCGTTGCCTACATTTTTGCAGATAGCAATTCAAGTTAACATTGAAACACATTTTTCCAGACAGTTTGCTTAGATAATATAAAGTACGAAACTAATGCAACAGCTATTTGTTGTTCTAACATGTTAAAATGTTTAAAAATATTTCACCCATACATTTCAGCACATGGTGTTCTAATATAGGCTTATACATTTCATATTTTTAAACCGTTTAATAATAATCAAATTTTATACCACTGTTACAAATATTTATATCCTATTAATTATTAGCGCTTATTAAAAATACTGCAGCGTTGGTCGTGTGATAAGCGAATTTGTATTCACATTAATAAAACGCGAGGTTTCAAACATTAAAGACAAAATTTTATTTATCAAAAACATATATGTGTAATCTAGCATATGCAATCAAATCTATTTAAAATTGGCAGTTTAAATGCATACTGTATATGAGAAACTTTCACTGCTAATATCTACCTTCGTTTCAATCTACATTTTCCTTACCTCGGCTCACACAAAGGAAGTTAGCCTTGAAATATCTTTAGGTTCGTTGCATGCCTCTATTTTTGCAGACAGCAATTCAAGTTAACATTGAAACACAATTTTCCAGACAGTTTAAAACACAGTTTACACAAATAAAGCGCTTCAATCTTATTTGATTGGCAATATGGAAAAAGTTATTGTCTAACACAGTTTGCTTAGATAATATAAAGTACGAAACTACTGCACCAGCTATTTGTTGTTCTAACATGTTGAAATGTTTAAAAATATTTCACACATACATTTGGCAAATGGTGTTCTAATATTGGCTTATACATCTAGCGAATAAAAACATAAAGAAATTTTAATTTACGAGGGGGTGAATCCCTGAGCAATTATTTTTCGCAAGTTAATACAACGTCTGTTCGACTGTAATGATTAATAATTTTGTTTACAAATGCATTTCCAATATAGCATATGAATAACACGTAAATCTAAACATATGAAAACATTCCACTGGCTTAATATCTACCTATTAATATGTAATATAAACGTAATGTGCAATTGCTTGCTGGGTACCGGGCATTTTAATCAAAATAACATCTGCTGTTTAACCGCGTTCGAACAATTCAGAAGCGATGCACTGGTTTCACTTTAATGTTATTTTCAATAATAATTACTAGGTAAAAGCGTTTAAAAGAGCAACATTGTGGTCTTATTAACAAAGCAAAGCAATTTTAAATTGCTGATTTTTAATTCAGCTCTCATTGGAACAATAGATATATATCCGTCGCTAGCAGCCTTGCATTCACTTTTAAAAACTCAGCCTCGGTTCAGATTAACCTGTCTGTAGAAAATGTAAGTTGTTTACCGTGCTAATATGACCTTTTTTCAAACGAACGTGAATTTCTGCACGTAGACACAAAACCTAAAAACGTAGATGTCTACTGTCTCTTGTCTATTACTAACGTCAATGAAATAATAGGCTTTACTCGTTTATATATTTACTTATTCAAAGAAATATATCAATCCGAGACGACTGCTTTCATTTTTACTGCAAATTTTAAATTTAAAGATGTACGGAAAACACTACACTAATTTTGTAGGGTTATATGAAGGAACGGTGTCTTATTGTATATTATAATTATGCATTCACTAGGAATTACCAAACAGGTGCTGCTCCACATATTTTCGTCTTTTAATACTGTGGCAAATGGCTACAGCAGATCTCGCTAAATTTACGTGCTTCAACAACTAAATGCTTATCTACTTTTTACGTCATACAACGCATTGCTATTCATCTATTCCTAGAAAACCTAGGGGTTCAAAAACGTGTTGTTCCAAATACAAGAAATCCATTTTTATTGGTAATACATGCAGTAGATCTACTTGCTTATTAGAATAGGTAACTGACTGTCCAATTAATCTAATTGAAAGCTAATGAAGTTATTGCTATAATTAAAAAATAACTGATGCATTATTAGAGTATATTACATATAACCAAATAAATGTTTCTTTTTCAGTGTGCAATTGAATGGCGTTAGAAACATTTTTCTATTTCTAATTACACATTAGATAGACATAAAATTAGGTTCTGGAAAGTAAATTGATTACCCATTCTCTGCCCTCAATACGTAGTCGGGGGAACTGCATATATAAAGATCGAGAATTTCTTGAAGAAACCACAGTTCGCTCTACAGTCCACTGCAACTACGCTTCAGGTAAGATATTGTTGTAAATATATGTTTTTTATCTTATATGTCCATATCTGTACTTTGAAAATGTCTCTGTAAATATATGTTTTTATCTTATATGTCCATATCTGTACTTTGAAAATGCGTTTGGACTCTTTCTGAAAAAACAATGGCAAAATGTCGCACACGAAAGTTCTGTAATCTTAAAATGCTCACATCTCCGTTGTTTATTGAGATATTTTTTTCACCGTCTTTTGCATTGGGTTCCTACCGTCATGTACTACATTTTAAACATTTCTAACATTCTTCTAATGGTGTTTTAAAATGCTTGTATCTTCTATATTTATTAAGACATTTGGATGCGGTTTTTTGCATTGTGTTGCTACGGCTATATACTACATTTTAAACATTTCTAACATTTTTCTGATGTTTTTAAACTAAATCTTAAAATGCTTGTATCTTCGTTATTTATTAAGATATTTGTATGAGATTTTTTACATTGTGTTGCTACTATCATATACTACATTAAAAAAAAATTTTTTTCAAATCTTAAAAACTCTCATATCTCCGGTGTTTATTAAGATATTTCATCCGGATTTTTTTTGCATTGTGTTTCTAGCATCATCTATGCTATTCTAAATTCTAAAATATTTTTCAGATTAAACAGAATGGGTAAGACGCTTTTTTTGTATTCTAAACAGTATACATATAAGCAATTTACAGAAAATTTTTTAAATTCTATTGTCATCGGACCGCCCATGTCATTTTTTGGTAATTTTGGGTTAATTTTAATAGTTGATGTAATAAATTTTTATACTTTTAGAAAAACGGCTTATGAAGCATATCATCGAAAAATATGAGACTGTAAGAAAAAATACATATATAAATTTGGTTCACAATACATTTATTATTAGGACGACATAGCCTTGGTTAAAAACTCAACCTACATACCGGAAGCCACCCTTCTAGAGTCGGGGTGGTTTCTGGGATGTAGGTTTAAAGTATATAAGGACCTCGAATTACCAGATATGCTGTGGGTGATCTATGTGCTTAAAAGTTGATTTGCTTTTTTGAAGAAACTATTTAAGTGTTCTTTTTACAGCTATTGTGAGGCCGCTTACAGCATCCTACGTTAGGTTAGTTTCTAAGTTAGTCAGTAAATTGTAAATTATATAATAAATGTTTTAACTCTTTTAATTTTTTTATTACATCGTTATAACTATATGATAAACACTTATTGCTGTTGTGCATATTTTTTGAACGCAATATCATATGTAATGATGTCCGAAGCAAACTTTAGCATTTCATACATGCAACGTACATTTTCCGATTGTATGGGTGGCAAAGACTCTTAGATACTCCTTTTAAAGTCGCCGGGTTAATTCCAAACACCTTCGATTACACTGCTGTAAAATTTTTCAAACATCTGACTTTTTACTAGTTTTGCTTTAGATTGCAGCAACGGTAACAAATCCCACAATTCTGCTACAGACTTGTTTCCTAGATAAACTTGGGATTGCTTACGTTCCTGCAGCACTATCACTTTTTTGTTTCCGATTTTTTGAAAATATATTCTTTTGCAAGGACTTATATCCACCGGTTTTGGCTCTCCATCTTCATAGTTAAAGTGCCTATTTATCACATCTTTATTTGCAACAAAGAGCAGCCACTCTCCTTCGTCTAACAATATAAAATCTTTGTTAATCCCACTAATTACCACTGCCGGCACAAACGATCCATAACAGGTCAAACCCAAACTCACAGATTTATTTCTTGACTTATTCAGCGGATAAGTTGTTGCGTTTAACAATACTGGATATGAGAGTTTCACGTTTTTGTTAGTCACTCGCTGCTTCACAGTTTCACCAACCTTTTGTACTTGCTTCATTGTTTTTGCTAGTACAGCACACGATACACTACTGAACACAAAACTACATCTTCTGTTATACTCCTTCTTCAAGGTTACTGTCGGTGGCCTCGCTCCGAACGTGGCCTCGCTCCGAACATGGCCTCGCTTCGAACGTGACCTTGGGCTTGCACGTGGCCTCGCCTTGCATGTGACCTTGGGCTTGAACGTGGCTTTTACTTGAACTCAAGGTCAAGTGGTGGGGGGAGGTTTCAGAACCATCCACTTCCCTCTACTCAACTTATGACTCTATATATAGGGGAAAACTGATAGAAGTTCTAAAGGTACTCAAAATACCAACAAAAATAATTAACCTTGTTAAAATGACGTTAAAGCAAACAACAAGCGCAGTGAAAGTAAATGGGTACGTGACGGAAGAGTTTATAGTGAAAAAAGGAGTTCGTCAAGGGGACCCGCTCTCTACGGTATTATTCAACCTAATATTAGAGAAAGTAATACGAGAAAGCAGGATAAACAGAGCGGGAACAGTTTTCAACAAAAGTCATCAATGTCTTGCGTATGCAGACGACATATTACTAATAGCGAGAAGCAGGAAGGAACTTAAAGAAGTAGCAGAAAGACCGATAGGTGCAGCAAAACAAGTGGGTTTACAAATTAATGAAAACAATGCAAATACATGGAACTCAAAAATAAACAAGGATCAGATAATAAAAATAACTTAAGGATAGAAATAAAAAGTGAAGAAGAAGTAGTATTTGAAGAAGTAGAAGTATATACTTAGGGGCCCTCATTGACAATAAGGGTGACGAAGAAACAGAAATTAATCTAAGGATCGCTAAAAGTAATAGAAGCGTATATGGTTTGAATACACTGCTTAGATCCAATGACATCTCACGTAAAGTAAAGATACGATTATTCAAAAGTATAATCAGACCAACCTTGATGTACTGCTGTGAGACGTGGACAATGACATTGAAAAACCAGCAAAAACTAGAAAAGTGGGAAAGAAAGATTCTACGAAAAATCTATGGTGGAAAAAAAATGGACGATATATGGCTAAGGGGCCTGGACACAACGCCCACTGGTCACAACGTCCACCACCTAGTATGGCCGCCATGTTGGACACAACGTCCACTTTTAAATTTGGTCATAACGTCCACCCTGGTCACAACGTCCACCGCCACAACGCCCACTCTGGTCACAACGTCCACCTTCGCATTTGGTCACAACGTCCACCTTGGACACAACGCCCACTTTTGTTTTACTGGTTATTTATTAATGAATTTTTAACTGCCTTCGTTAATGCTTTTTGAGTGGACTAATGTTTTTTAGAATTTTAAAAAATATTGGTTTTAGGCTATTTTATGTATTTTTTAATCAATGTACAGTTTCAACTATTTCCTTCCCATGTCTCTCTTTTCTGCTGGTTTTTGTCTAGTGTATGTATTTCCAGCTCATTTCTCATATAAATCGGTATACGAAGCATATGGGTCATATCGGGTGTCTTAAAATGAATTACATCTAGTATGCTTTCAATTTCCCATAATGCAATCTAAAATTTTACTTGAAATTGGCAAGACTGTAAGTCTATGTGAAATTCGAGGTTAGAAGGTTAGGTTTTGTGTCAGTTTGTGTCAAAAGTGACGCAAAACCTAACCTACTAACCTCGAATTTCAAAGCATACTAGATGTAATTCATTTTAAGACACCCTATATTAAAACACTAAGGGCCGGTTGCAGAAAGCAATGTTAAATCTGGTGTTAGCTAACGCGACGTCAAAGTGAACAAAAACGAATCAAATCTCAAATGTTTATGGGAACTAATACATTAGTAAACAAAATTTGATGCGATTTTGTTCACTTTGACGCGATGTTAGCTAACACCAGACTTAACATTGCTTTCTGCAACCGGCCCTAAATATACCTAAAGATTCATTGGTTTGCGTTACACCTCATTCGAAAAAAACTTTTCCTTATTGTACCAGTAGGTAAGTCTTTACAAGTCCCTAAAAACTAAAAATAAAAGAGAAGGTTGACGTCACTGAAAAAACGAGGTTTTACGTGTTATCATTAGTAATATAACAAGGGCGAGACATACTTACCGATAATTTTGCACACGCCAAGGGTCGAGCGCTGGTTGTAATGAAAACTGCCCCGACGGCAGTTTTCTAAGAGCAATCAGCACGATGACTCTTGGGATGAGTACTCCTAGGAAGTGTAAAGTCGAAATGTCTATTTAATATTATTTTTCCATACAAAATTGGAACCCCCATTTTACCCCTTTAGGGGTTGAATTTCGAAATATCCTTCCTTGTTCCTTGTATACATCATAAAGGGAACCGCTACAAAATTTCAGTTCTCTAGGTCTGAATATTAAAAGCAGGAAAAGGATTTCTGAAAATGTTTATGAATTGCAGGAAATTGAAGTACCGGGTGATTATAAAGTCTCGATCCATTGCTAATTTGTACTTACTTTTAAGTTGCCAGTTTGCATTTATTTTCGGCCTAATTCATTTCGTAATCGAATATTTCAATCTGGTTCGTTTGCCAACACATTTTTTGCTTGCATGCAGTTAGACGGGCTTAAAAATGCAGTCAGTGCAGTGGTTTTCTGGGAATTCCTAAAAAACTCGGGTATCCCCTTGAATTATTTTGGTTAATTAACACACACGCAGAAAACTCGGTCACTCCTCGTTTTGTATGATTTTAATTCAAAATACAAACAAGAGCAATACGACAGATCTGGGTATAGTTATACGCCTATCATCCTTTGTGTCAGAGACTATAATGAATGAAAATATAAAAACAATTAATTAATTTGTAAAGCCTGTATTAAGATGGTAAGAGTTTACAAACTCTGTAAAATTATTTAAGTACTAAAATTCTAGATTCAGTGCGACAAAAAATAGGCCATTCCACATGTAAAAACCACTTTGCATCAAAAACAATTAAAAAATTATAAAAATTAGCCAAAACAACAGACAATTGTGACTTCGTTTGCATCTACTTCGGGGCACAAGCACAGTTTAATTTCGATCTTTGTAAAACCTAACATACCACTGAAAAAATGACAAAATAGTTCCTTCAAAATGTTCCTGGATAAATATTTTCACATGCACGTTCCCGATCAAAGCACCTTGCGAAAAAAAAAGTTTTTGTTAATAATTTCAAAGATGCTGTTTGTGCAGTACCTGGGCGAATTGGTCAAATAGTTCTTTCTAAATGTAAGGTTTTTTTTCCAAAAAAGAAGGCCATAAAATTTCCACAATTTTGGCAGGCGAAATTGCAGAAGACTTTGAGATTGATCCGACTATTGTAGTAAATTTAAAATATGCTTCAATAACTAATGTTGACATAGAAAGAAGTTTTTTTTACATATAAGAACATTTTAAGTGAAAGGCGACTAAATTTAATAATGGAGCATTTAGAACAATATTTAATAACTAATAGTTTTCTGAAAGACTAATTTTTTAGTGCCCAAGTTTTCTATTTTATTTTTTGTGTTACATTTACAGTTTTTCTATGAATTGTGTTTGCATTTGATATTTTTAGAATCACATTACATGCTTGTTCTTCAGAATTACTGTTATTAGTTAAATGAATGAATAGTCTTTTTTTCATAATAAAGCTTTTTTGTAAGAGTTTATGCTTTTTTGCTTAAGTTAACGCTTTTTTAAACGTTTTTGAGGCTTTTTTAATAGCTTAACTCGTACTACTCACTCGTTTGTAACTTATACACACGTATATTAATGATCCTCTTATCCCACTTGTATAGTAAATAACTATTAAAATAATGTGAAATATATTCGGCTAAACTTTTCAACAGAAGGCATGTAAAAATCCAGTTTTCCGGCGAATTTGTTGCTCAGGCTGCACATTCGGTATATCGCTGAATTTAGTAGAATATTTGTTTTGGGGCGAGATAAATAAAATATTAATTTATGTATTATATGTGCCTTTATTGTTCTTGAACTAGCTATCTATAAATAATAGTCTTCTTAATGAAATACTATACACAAATAGATATACACAATAGATTAAAGAATCAATATTAACCCTTTCGAGCCGAATGTCGGATATATCCGGTCCGGCTTGTTGTGGTTCACAGACGGGTGTCGGATATACACGTTTCAGGTTTTACAGCTCAACAGACGGTTGTCGCGTAAATCCGACATCATTTAAAAGTAACCATGGCTGAGAACCTACCGTCGAGTTATTCCGTCACGCTTAGCGTGGCTCAGAAACGACTGTCGGAATAATCCGACACCGTCGGATATATCCGACTATAGTCGAATGTAATAAATGCAGCTACTTTACGCTGCACGTGTTGTAGTAGTATTCGAGATGTCTTCGTTAGAGGAAGCAGGTGCGTCGCGACCTAAAAGATTTAAACGAAACGTTAGTGGTGACAACTTTTGTGGTTTAGATCCTAAAGAGGTTAAAGAAATATTGCAAGTTCTGGGCGATGAATATAGTTATGTCAGTGATGAAGAACCTGTGAGTGATAGTGCAAGCGATTATTCACCTGAATGTTCAAGTGAAAGTGAGTGCGTTGAAAGCGATGATGAATGTCTAGAGAGAGAAATGTGTACGAAGACATCGAGGAGAGAAATGTGCACGAAGACATCGAGGAGAGAACTGTGTACGAAGACGCCGAGGAGATAAATACGGGACAAACAGAAATAGCGTGGACAAATAACGAATTCAAACCCGATAAACATACGTTTATGGATGAGCAAAGTGGAATAAATCCGGATTTGAACCTCAATGAAAATTCAGCGGAAATAGACTATTTCTCAATTATTTTTACGGACGAAATTGTCGACATAGTTCTACAGGAAACAAATCGTTATGCTGAAGAGAACGCAAAAAACTGGAAACACCTCGATAAGTCAGAATTTTATGTATTTTTGGCACTAAATTTACTCATGCCAAGAAATAAAAAATTAACTCTACATGACTATTGGTCCACTGATCCTCTGATGAATTCTCCTATTTTTGGACAATGCATGTCAAGAGATAGATTTTCTTTAATATACAGGTATTTGCATTTCTGCAACAATAAAGAAACTCCAAAGCATGATCGTCTATTTAAAATTAGAAATGTGCTGGAAAAAGTAAAAGAAAATTTCAAGGCAGCAATGTACCCGTTTGAGTGTCTAGTTATCGACGAAAGTCTTGTTCTATTCAAAGGACGTCTCGTATTTAAACAATACATCAAAACGAAGAGACATCGTTTTGGAATTAAATTGTATGTTTTATGCGATTGCGATACAGGGTTTATTCTAGACTTTATTGTTTATGTTGGTAAAGAAACGGAGATTGATACAGAGACCAACCCCTTTTTGGGTGTTACAGGTGCAGTTGTAATCAAATTGTTGACGCCATATCTGGATAAGGGACATTCCCTCTACACTGATAATTTTTATACTAGTCCTTCATTGTCGTTATTTCTACATAATAGAAAAACCAATACCTGTGGAACAGTACGTCAAAATCGAAGAGGTATGCCAGAACTAAGGACAAAACTAAATAAAGGGGTGACAATTTGGAAAAGTTGTGATAAGTTATTAGCATTGAAGTGGAAGGACCGTCGAGATGTCACCATGCTCTCTTCAATGCATGAAAACGAAATAGTTACTTTACCTAAGCTAGACCGAAAAACTGGAGAAAACGTAAAAAAACCTTTGTGTGTGGTGGATTACAACGAAAATATGGGGGCTGTGGACCGTTCGGACATGTTAGTTAGCAGCATAGATTGTATGAGAAAGAACATAAAATGGTATAAAAAACTATTTTTCCATACCTTGGACCTTTGTATTCTAAATTCCCATGCATTGTACTTGACACAAACCGAGAAGAAAGTGCCGCTAGCAGTATTTCACTTGAATCTTGTTCGTCAGATTTTAGAAAGGCAAGTTTATATCTTATATGTGTTTGGATAGCAATGTAAAATGTAAATTCTCTTTTTTTAGGCATATGCTTGACTATAAAGTGCCTCGCCGTGTTGGTGCCATCTTCAAAAGGCTGACAGAGCGTCACTTTCCGTCCTTAGTACCTGACACGGAAAAATCAAAAAGAGCTATGAGGCGCTGTTTTGTATGTGCTAACACCAGTATGGGAGCCAAAAAAAGAAAAGAATCTCGATATATGTGTAAAGACTGTAACGTAGGCTTATGTGTTGCTCCTTGTTTCGAGACATACCACACAATTAAAAAATTTTAATGTTCGATTTTTGTATTTTTTCGGTGTTCTTTACATTTATAATTTTTGTTATTTGTTTATTTTTGACTTGTTCTACTTATTATTAATATTAGGAATATATTGGAAGAATGTATGGTACTTTGCTTTTCTATAAACTTTATTTTTTAAAATTTAAAATACAAGTATTAGCATATTATTCGTTTTTTTCGCTTTGTTTTCACTGTCGGAATTATCCGACGTCAGTCTGTGAGCCAATGCTAAAACGTCAGGCTGTGCGGAAAATCACTGAAAAAAACCGCCGGCTCGAAAGGGTTAAAGAACTTTTTTATCGGTTATGTAATTTATTTACAATTTTTATATTACACAATGAGATCATATTAATAACGAATATCACAGATCATTATGCTACACTATCAACTGTTTCTGTTAGGAAAGGAGGAAGCATTGAAGGTAACACACACGCAAATAGGACTATTGAAATCTTTGACAAGGATAACTGGATAAGTATATTGAACATGTTACTCTAGTTAGTTGTGGTCAGTTGTGTTCTGAACCAAATCATTATTTAGCAACTGAAAAATATATCGTTTATTAAATAACTAAAAATCGATTATTAAAAGACGAAACAGTTAAAACAAATTTAAAAAAACCGAAAAAATGGATTGCGAAAAAAAATATCAATGCAATATATGTTATGCACAAATTAAAGCAAAAGGTTTTAACAATCTCAAGGACGTTGACTTAAAATACTACATTACGCAACTAGTTTAGAACAGTGTTTTATTGAACAAGTATGGCTGGTTTGAGTAGGAGCATCAGCGAACAACGAGCAATAAAATCATTTTTCTAAGGTGTTCCGTATATTTTATCGCATTTGAAATATTATATTCAAAAAGTGACCTAAATGTCTAAACATAACCAAGCTGAGCAGAACTACTTTCTATGCACTGAAGCACATTAGCAGCTCCAGTAGATGTTATGCGTTTGGCAGCAAGGTCCATAAATATAGCAAACTTGGAAATACAGGTCATCCCATGTATTTCCACTATGCAGTGGGTACGAAAATATCGCCAAATGGCGGGAAATCTAAACCTTGAATTTTGAACCCAGAATTCTCTCCCTTTTTAGTCAGCGGGAAAACCAAATAAACGAAAACTAGGTCTTGAATGGTTAGAGCAGTTCAAAGATGCACATCCTGGTACTCTCAAACCATCTATAATCCGTTCACGATCTTTTTGGGTCAAGTGAGGCTATGACCATCTAGTAATTTTGTTGGCAGAACCTCTGTTGCAACTAAACTCCCTCATGAAAATTGACACCTTTTGTGTTAGGTTAGGTTGTTTTCAGTTTAAGGTTATATTTTCTGAATAGGTACATTGTTGCCGGATATTCTCAAGTCTCCACATTGGTCTGTCCTTTTTAAATTGGAAGTAGCATCGTTTAATGGAATTTTTTTGTTGTAACAAAATTATTTTGGACATTTTGACTTTTCCTTTGACGAAAATTAAAATTATTTTTACACATTTGATAAATCATTTATTTTCTTACGAATATTAAAATAATAAATCTGGCAATGTGGTGGCAAGAAAATGTCGAACAGACACTGACAGAAAAAATAACACTTTGTTTATTTTTGCGTTTCTTTTAAAATAGAAAGAAGTAATAATTTTCACATAAGTCAGGCGTTACACTTGTCGAAAATAGGACTCAACAGATACAGAATAATGTCACAAAAGGGTCAAAACGTTTCAACAGTAAGACCGTTCCCTTAAATAGAAGCGCGCGTCGCACTCATTTCAATTAGGCTCAATGGCGCAGTTCGACTTTTCGATGCAGTCGATTGCTACGCAGGTGCGGTTACGATCGCTATGCAGATGCGGCGGGTTCAAACCCCAGCGGGATACATTTTTTTAAATTTGTAAATTTATCTAATTCGTTCGAGGGAAGTTCGGTGTAAACCCATTTAGATTTTTTAGTACAGTTCCTATTAAAATGACTTTTTTAAACAATTACATAGTACATTATACAGAAAAAAAGAGTAAAGCATGATTTTGTTCGAAGTGTAAGTTTAAAGCCCAAGGGCGAAACCCCCGGGCTACAAATACACAGAGGGAAAAATGGCGTTCACTCCTGCCTTGTATATATTATTTTGTCCACGACCTATAGCAGAAACAATTATTTTCATAAAGCGTTCCAGTCAATTGGAATTATGCTGCAACAACATACATCTTATATATTTTTATCTACGACCACTACTAAAAGTAGGCCTTTTAGCGCTAGCTTGTTTCACTAAAAGTGACGTTTTATAGTTTACCGTGTTTAAAGAAATCAGCTGTTTACTTTTAGCACATGTGCTAAAAGTGAAGGGAGGTTCAAAACTACAATTTCGAACTGCAAGTGAAGTTTTAAAGCTATTCTAGTTGCTTCTTGCGTTACAGGTAAAGCGTTTTTGAAATAATTAAAGCGTTATGTAATGAATACAGTCATATGTGGAGTATAAATAATTAAATTTCGTACCTGTCCTTGACAGCACGGGCGTGGCCAAAACAATCGCCAGCCGCGTAGGCTACTATTCATTATGATGCAGCGTCGCAGATGCGAACCTTTCTTAAATCGATATTTATGGATTAATAACGGTAAAATTAAGGTCGTAGATAAAATATTGTATGCAACGCGTGCTAAAAGTCGTTTATGCGCGAGACATGTTATGAAACTCAGCCTTCGGCTTCGTTTCATAATTTTCATGTCTCGCGCATAAAAGTCGACTTTTAGCACTTGTTGCATAAATAGCTATTATAATGAATATATGCTTTAAAATGAAAATTCTGCCACAATTTTTATAACCAATCTAGAAACTGATTTTTACTCCCAATCGTGGAAAAATATATGTATTTTCTTCAGCTGGCATTTATCTTTATTTGCTTCGGGAATTCATGTGTAATATATGTTTGGTGAAAAAAACCCAATGTTTGACTCTCTCGTCTAGGGTCCGCAAATATCTAAAATCGGCTCTGAAGGTCCTCTATCTGACCCAGTTAACTAACAGAGCTGGCTAATTTGTCAATGTCATTTAGAGACCCTAGGTAACGTTAAGAAACTACATTACTATAAGCATTAAAATATTCTAAAGTATGTGGTAAAACACTAAAAGCAAATAGGAGATTTGTACTTAGTATAGGGTTGCCATACGTCCCGGTTTCCCGGGATTGTCCCGTTTTTTAGTGGTTTTTCCCAATGTCCCGAAAAAAGGCGCCGGGACGTCAATTTGTCCCGCTTTCTAAACTCTACTTACCAAATATTAATTTTACTCATTTTTTTCAACAAGTTGATAATTTAATTTACGGTGATAACTTTGTAACATAACTTATAGCTGTGAATTAGAAATTTACTACAACACACTATTTAAAGTCTTAAATGGCAACACAGCTCCATCCATGGTTAACAATACTCCTACGCCTACCACGGATAGGACTGATGATATTTTTAGATTGTGTGAATATGTACCTACTGTCTATTCCACAGAACAATACCTAATTCCTTCTCTGTTCTCTATTCCTTCCCATAATGACAACGTTGAGCGAATATTTTCGCTAATGGTTATCCAATGGACATATAAATGAAATCGTCTACAATCATCAACGATGGAGGTTATTCTTCAAACAATGGTAAATTTTGAAATGAATTGTAATGCATTTTATAAGTACGTTCTGGTTAACACAGAGTTACACAAATTGGCAAAATTTTCTGAAAAGTACAAGTGGCATAATAATAATAATACCAAAGAGTAGAAATATTACCAACTTGTGTATTTTGACAGTTCTCAAATGATTGTTTTTATCTTTTTATTATCTTCTATAAGTTTATATTAAGTTGCGAGTTACATATTTTATTTTGTGTTCCTTATTTAATTACTTGTAAAAAAGAAGTTCCTTTTATTTTTGTACTATTTACATAACTCCTAATGTATGAAAAATAATTATATTTATTTTAAATGATTTGTCTATTTCCTATTAAAAAATTATAACAATTGAAAGTTTTATGGAGGGAGGGGGAAGGGTTACTAAAAGTCCCGGTTTGGAGTTTTAGAAATATGGCAACCCTAACTTAGTAGGACAGCTCCGACAACCACGTTTTATTTTAGCGACGGTATCTCTTTCTCGTTTATAGTTACAAAACCAAAATTTGGAAATTTTTAAGTAAAACGTTGAAAATAAAAATATTTTTGACAGGGAAGGTTTGAATACTTTCCGATACAATAAGAAAACAGTTATTCATGTAAACCAACGAATCGTTATATTTAGTGTTATGACAGGACCATTATTCTTCGTATACCGATTTATATGATAAACGAGCTGGAAATACATACACTAGACAAAATCCAGCAGAATATAGGACCAAAATCGTCAAGAATGGGGAGGAAATAGTTGAAACTATACATTGGTTCAAAAAATACATAAAATAGCCTAAAACCAATTTTTTTTTAAATTCTAAAGAACATTAGTCCACTCAAAAAGCATTAACGAAGGCAGTTAAAAATTTATTAATAAATAACCAGTAAAACAAAAGTGGACGTTGTGTCCAAGGTGGACGTTATGACCAAATGCGAAGGTGGACGTTGTGACCAGAGTGGGCGTTATGGCGGTGGACGTTGTGTCCAAGGTGGACGTTGTGACCAAATTTGAAAGTGGACGTTGTGACCAGAGTGGGCGATATGGAGGTGGACGTTGCGTCCAAGGTGGGCGTTATGACCAAATGCGAAGGTGGACGTTGTGACCAGAGTGGGCGATATGGCGGTGGACGTTGTGTCCAAGGTGGGCGTTATGACCAAATGCGAAGGTGGACGTTGTGACCAGAGTGGGCGTTATGGCGGTGGACGTTGTGTCCAAGGTGGACGTTGTGACCAAATTTGAAAGTGGACGTTATGACCAGAGTGGGCGATATGGCGGTGGACGTTGTGTCCAGAGTGGACGTTACGACCGACGCCGTAAGCTGGTATTCTCAAGAGGCGTCGGTGGACGTTGTGACCAGAGTGGGCGTTATGGCGGTGGACGTTGTGTCCAAGGTGGACGTTATGACCAAATGCGAAGGTGGACGTTGTGACCAGAGTGGGCGTTGTGGCGGTGGACGTTGTGACCAGGGTGGACGTTATGACCAAAAATAGCGGTGGACGTTGTGTCCAACATGGCGGCCATACTAGGTGGTGGACGTTGTGACCAGTGGGCGTTGTGTCCAAGACCCCTATCGAGATTCTCCACGAGCCGCCACTGGTTGCATTAGAAAGGTAAGCCGTTGGTGAACCCCAAAAAGCTTGTAGGACGACTGATCTACTTTTGCAACTTTGATGGAGATATGGGCTCCAACACAAGCAGGTGGCTCTCACTCTATTTTCTACTATCTTAATCCTCCCTACCAATTTTCCATGCCATTAAAAATTAACGTCAGACTTTGATTTGTCAAGGTGTCACCTATAACACCATTTCAGCAGCCTGAAATGAATATAAGCGAATTCAGCAACAAAACTCTCAACTGAAGAGTTTATGCATTACTGTGTAACAAAAATTATGAGTTAATTTAAAACACATCAAAAATAAAAGTAACAACTTCATTAGTTTATTAAAAAGAAAATTTAATTACCGTTATATACATCTTTTGCTTTGTATATGCAAAATATATTAGTAATTTTATATAAATATCATTTATATAAGTCCTCCATGTTTACTGACTATTTTAATGTTACTCAAAATAAATAAAACAAATGCTAGTTCTAAATCTATTAATGTAAAATTAAAATTAACATCTAAACCAGTGATTTTCAACCTTAATACGCTTTTATGTAAGATTACTTTGCCCATGTCAAAAGTTGTCAATTTTTACTCTAAATTTAGAATATGTAAACTATCAGCAATAGTTCATAATACTAAAGCAACAATGATTCAAATTCACAAAAGATTTCTATGATGCAATGGCAAGGAATTACGTGGTTTACTTTGTATTTTCAATACGATCTCAAAATGAATTATTACAAGATGCGCTGAACTGAAAGCCACTGGTTTACGCACTACACAATAAAAACTACAATTACACAGCCATAAGTACTTACAAATTCTATCACATGCCATCTTTATGTCCTGTTTTTGCAACTTTTTCTCATTACCAACTTAAAATATACACTTCAATACCTAATACAGAAGATTGGTTTAGTTCGTCCACTCTTATTAAACGAATAACAATCCGTCAAGATATAGTTTTTTTGTATTCTTAATAATTAACCTGCTGGACAAAGTTGGAATATGGCAGGACACAACAGCAATTTCCAAAATAAATATATACAAACAGGTACAGAGATGATAGATGTACAGATCTAAAGTACGTTTTTTTTTGTATAATAACTGTCAAAGTGTTACAATGTTGGCAGATATGTGATTAAAACGCTAGGAGATTTTTATACCCCGTGTTGGTAGAACTTTTTCAAAATTATGGTTATGTGTAAATTTTGAATGTCAAAATTTATCATTCTTTCAGTTTGTCGTTTAATTACAACTAGCTTTAATTTTGCAAACGTTCATTATGTTTATTTTCAAATATTGTAAGTTTAATAATTTGCAATATTTTACTATGCTGTTCATTTTACCCACTATTATGACATATCTGTCAAAATGACAATCATCTTTTTAGTGGAAAAAAACAACTAAAAATCTATGTGCCAACATTATTAAAACTAGGGACCCTGCAGGAATACAACTTATCCCCTAGAAAGTTGACTTTATATAATGTGCATTAAAAAAAGTTATCGAGAGGGCTTTCAACTAGATTTTGTCTTACGACTGCATGTCGGTGATTATTATATCGCTCTACCCAGAATTCAGCGCGCTGAGTCACTTGAGTTGTCAGTTGTCAAAGTGAGGTTGTGTACATACTCAATCCATAAAATAAATTAAAACATGACTTTCCAAAATTACTGTCTGATACAAGGCCAATTGATAACGATTTTTTTTAACGCACTTTAATATTAGTTTTTTTTAAATTTCCTGCAGAATCTACATTATATTTTGCTTCAAGTCTCACTTATTTAAACACGTAAGAAAACTTAAATAAGGTAACGTTATGAAATTTTATATGTACCAATGCTATTGACAGAAAATTGGATTTATGAAAGTGTTAGAAACAACTTCAGTTTAATGTTGGTAAGTTTCTTGCTAATTGGAGTTTTTGATGTCAAACATTACAATTAATGTTTTTTACACTTATAATTGACAGTTTCTGGAGATTTTACAAAAAAAATATATATTGTAATGGATTTAGTGAAAGGGTTTGATAACAGATTAAAAAGGTTAAAAGAATATAGTATTAAATTACAAAGATGAATTTAAGTATGAAGGATATAAAAAATCTTAATATGTATTTGGTAAATAAATGAAATAGAATTAAAATTCAACTGAATGATGCAATATAAGAAACAAAAAGATTCTAACATAATTTAATTATTATCTGAAATAAAGTGGAGGATTATCATTCAAAATAGCGGATGTTAAATAAATATAATACAGATTATATAGAGTATTGGACTTGAAAAAATATGCAAAACAATATCACTAAGGAGATATTAATTATTATTAGAATGTAAAATAATTTTTGGACTGAAAAAATGTAATACGTTTGTAAGCGGCTAGAATTTCTAAAATAAACCCTTTATAAAATAATTTTTAATCTGTTTGGTATATAAAGGGTTGTGCATTAAAATAAAATTTGCGAGAAGAGTAAAAAATTAAATTTTAAAAGAAGTTTGGGTATGGTGAGAGTGCCATATGTAAAACAGTTATAATCTACAAAAGCAATTTCTGGAATTGGATGCAGAACTAAGTTTATTGTCAATCAATTACATCATATGAATTGGATAGCAGGGGCTGGTTTTACTGGAAGCAGTTTACATCGAGTTTGTTAGCAGAGTGAACGTCTTATGGTATAGATAAAAGGTTTTTCATCTACTGGAATTGTACTTCGCCAAGTTTGTTATCGAAGTAACATTTTTTAACTGGCCTCTAGTCGAGGTTTGTGGTACTAGATTGTGAACGGCTCGTGAATTTTGTAAGGAAGACGTGGAAGGCGTTTGCTTCTGATCACTTTTGCCAGTTCTGTTGGAAAAATGTGGTAGGTGCCTTGTTGTGTTTGGCTGGTAGTTGGTTGCATTTGTACTGCGATTTGTCTGGACATTAGGAGATTTCTGTGAGGTTGCCGGATGCATTTGTCTTGGTAAAGGAGCACATCAAGGTCCATAGACAGGTGATTATAAAAAGGGAGTACTTACTATTTAATATTTGTTGAATGACAAGTAATGTGACGAAAAGGTATTTCTAATTGATTTTGCACTTGCATAATTTAAAGTGACATTGACAGACGTACAAATTGTCACGGAATTAAAAATGTTCAGGAATAAAAGCAGTCTTAATTATGCGTGAATCCGACCTGTGTTTCGTAAGAGTAAATGTTTTGTACCGGAGCTAGAGATATTTAATAATATTGATAATTCATAATTTATAAAAGGGTAAATGAGTTACTTAAATTTATTCTAAAAGAGAATTGAATGAAAATAAACTAAAGTATAATAAAAGTCAGACATAATAGCTAAAGCATAATAAATATTGTTATAACATAAAACCATTTACATCCATAATGACCATTGTAACATAGTCAACTATAACAATATTTTCACTTAAAGGTCGTGGATGCCAATTTTTAAGAAATGCATTTTATATGCTGAATTGGGTCTAAGTGCCATGCTTTACTTGAAAAACGAATGTAGGCTCGATAGCGCAGCTTAAAGTGACAGTAACAATGCTCAAGGCGTAGTTCAATAAATTTATTTAAGCCTGGCAAAGCGGCTTCAGGAGAGGAGAAAAACACAGCAATTTTCAACAAAATGTTGCAGTTAAACTACATTTTTTGCTTCTTGTAAAATTTGTCAATTCGTATTTACGCACTTTTGAATAGAGCGTTTTAAAAAACAATTAAATTTTCAAATTGTCCATCACTTTGTATCAACAAATATTTAGTTGCGACTATTTGAAGAAGGAGCAGTTTATGTTGCAAATACAGCATAGCTTGCTCTTGTTCCTAAAAGGTGTTGAAAACAATTAACTCATTGATAAAAGAACAAAATAAAGCAGCCGTCACTGTTTTGTAACGAAATACAGCAAGCGCTCGATGACGTAAATGCTGGATAATAAAAACATCGCGCTAATGTAAAACAAAATTCATATTATAGTATCAAACAGAACGCCCGATAACGTAAACAACCTGTACAGTTCGATAATGTAAACAGTTGTTGGCGACGGTTAGTCACCGATTTATGTAGGGAATTTCCCTCTGCAACACAGATTAGTCGCCGATTTATAAAGGGGATTCCCCTCTGTAAATGTTTAAACTAAAATTAAGTCAATAAAACAAACAAACACTTCTGTCAAATATTTTATCTGCACACTTTGAATACACGAATTGCTCCTTTCAGCAATTTATTTACTATTCTTTACTATTCACATAAATATTTTAATTATTTAAACCTCACTTTATACTCTTAATGACAGATAAAATATTTGACAGAAGTGTTTGTTTGCTTCATTCATAATTTTAGCTTAAAAATTTACCTAGCCATGATTACATTCTATCTTTGTCCTACTACTCATTTTGTTTATGTCTTCCTTGTCGCACTGATTAATTTCCTATGTTCAAAACGGATTTCAGCCAATCTGTATAAGGTAGGCGAACTAAAAATTGACAGAAGTTTTAAACTTATTTTATTGAAAAACTAAACATATAATGAGCCAAATATATTTTTTTACTTAATTAGTTAATTACACTAAGTGATCCTTCTTGCTCAGCTTTGTTAATTTTCCTTCGGGTATTTTGTAATAATCTTCTAAAATAGTCTTCGTCAAAATCTCTCCATTTTAAATTAGGCGGTGGATCAGGTCCCGGAGGCCGGGATGTATAAATCTATAAATTACATTTAAAATACCGGCAGCCGGGATTCGTTCAATTTCAACTAAAAGTCTCGGCAGTGACTGATGGGAAGGGTAGCATATACTGCGATGGATAGCTCTCTCTAATTAAATTAAATATTAAATCGTTAGAGCCCCCACACAATATTTTGTTTGAACTATAAAATTGTCAGGCTGATTAAGAAGTGAGCTGTATTTATTGAATGCCTAAATAAATGGTTAAATAATGATAAATAAACGCTAGCTCTCAAGTAAAGCAATCACTCTATTATCTCGGTTCCCTAGTTGAATTGTAAATTATAAATTATTTGAGTACGGTTCTGTCTACCGCATTAGTTCCAATATGCAGAAGCAAAATATTAGGTATTCGGTCAAATGTTACACAAAATGGATTCCGTATGCAAGATTGCGTGGTTGACGTTTTAAAATCGTGAAATTATCAAAGCTCGTACTGGTATTTATTTGAATTTTTGCGCTTTGGCGGCATTAATTATCTTCTGTTTCAGGCAATTAATTGTTTATGACGTCAGAAGAGACGCTGCTGGCGGAAATTAGCAATTGAGGATCTGAGAATGATAACTCGGTAAAAACCATTTTAGCGAAATTTGGTTTTTATCGGGTTTCAATTCTGTACCATTCAACGCATTGTTTAATATGAAAACTAGGTTTATCCGGTACCTAGTTTCGCTGCTAGATGTCGTTAATGTATATCCTCAATATTACTGAGAATGAAAACTAGGTATATCCTGGATATACCTACTTTTCATTCTCAACGAATTTGTTAATTTGTTAATGTGTGAGAAATATGGCACTAAATAATTCCGGTATTGATGATGTTCTAAGTGAAGAAATTGATGATAGTGACGCCGATCCTGATTATTGTGAGTTTGAAGATGTAGTTGTGAATAAAAAACACAGATTTTTAAAAACTTTGAAATGTAAAAACAACTTTCAACGTAAACATAACCTTCAATCAGAAGTAGGTAGTACAAGTTTTACTTGTAACAGTGAGTTCCAAATTATTCCTTCTGAACGCAGCAGTGAAAATGATAGTGATACTGAAACTTTACAACCCAAATCAAAGAAGCGGAAGAAAAATAAATTTACCTGGAAACAAGAAATACGAAAATCAAATCGAAATAGCGGTAAGCCATACATTTCATCCAGTGGCAAGAATGTCCCAGCGCGATTAAATTATGATTGCAAGTGTAAAAATAAGTGTACACAGAAATTGCCAGAAACTGTTAAGTTAAGCATATTAGAGAAATTCAATGACCTGGGGTCTAAGAATGTGCAAGACGCCTATATTTTTGGGCTCATATCAATCTCTAAGGTTGAAAGGTAGGAAATACTTTTCTTTTTGTAGTGAGGTACGTAATGACGGTATCTTTTTTGTTTGTAGGAGACGACCTGATTTAATGAAAAAGAGGTTGATGGACAAAGGTGAAAATCAAAACGCTTGTGATGCTGACCTAATTGCACAATCGAAAAGAAACACAAGTTTACACTATAAAGTAGGATTAATTTTATTACTTTATATTTTATTTTCTACAATATTTTGTTTGTTTTAGGTTGTAATAGACGGACAAGATCACTCTGTCTGTAAAATGGCTTTTTCTGGACTCCACGGTATAAAATTTGGACGAGTCGACCGTATAGCAAATGCAAAGAAAATAAATTCTACCCCTCCCTTAGATAAAAGGGGTACTTCGCAAAACTCGAGATCAAGAAAACTTCCTAACCATTTGGTAGAGCAAATAAAAACCCATATCAATTCATTTCCGGTCCGGATTTCCCATTATACAAGAAAGAAAAGTACAAAAAAATACCTATCTCCCGACTTAAGTATACGTAAAATGCACCAACTTTATGTAGAAAGATATGAACCTGAAATGTTTGCTTGTTTTAAAGAAGATAACAACACCAAGTTCAAAGTATCATATGAGTTTTATGCCAAAATTTTCAACACGAATTTTAATTTATCCTTTGGTAAACCTAAAACAGACGTTTGTAACATTTGTGATAAGTACAAAAACCAGATAGAAGCCAGCCAGGGAGAAGAAAAAGTTAAATTGAAAACATCTCATCAACTTCATTTGACAAAAGCTAATAAGTTTTATGAAGACTTGAAAAATGTATGCCAGAATGCTAAAACTGACGGACATATTGACGTGGTTATTTTCGATTATCAGCAGAACTTACCTGTGCCCATCTTGCCCATAGGAGAAGTATTCTACAAACGTCAGTTGTGGGTATATAATCAATGTTTTTATTCTGGGAAAAGTGGTCTATCGTCGATGTATATGTATGATGAGACTATCGGAAAGAAAGGAGCCAATGAAACTGTTTCATTTCTGAAACACTACATCGATAATAATATCGACCCTTCAGTCACAACATTGTATATCTTTACTGACAACTGTGTTGGACAAAACAAAAATTTGGTGATGGTTGAATTTTTGTCCATGTTAACAGCAACAGGAGAGTTTACCAAAATCATTCACAGGTTTCCAGAAAGAGGTCACTCTTTTCTACCTTGTGATCGTAAATTCGGTCTCATCGAGAAGGAAAAGAAAAAAATAACATATCTATACTTACCAGAAGAATGGATGTCCAAAGTTTTGCAGACTTCCAAAACATTCAAAGTGATCAACGTTCTACCAAAAATGATAAAAGATTACAGATCATATTTGCAAACATTTTTCAAGAAAACCTTCAAAAATTTTACCATAACGAAGTATAAAAGTTTTTCCTATGAGAAGAAAAGTTTAACAGTTTCTATGCACCACAATATTGAAAACGACCCGACAGTTCACTCTTTGTTTAAAGAGTCTGCCTCGTTGGAGACATTAAACTGGGAGAACGTCAAGCACCTGTATCAAAGTAAGCTTCCAATAAATCCTAAAAAACTGAAAAATCTGCAAGAACTTTCTGAATATGTACCCCAAGCATATCATGAATGGTACCGGTCTCTGGAGGAAAACAACGCGGAAGCAAGCGAAACAGAAGCAGAATCCGATGACGAAGACTAATAAATTTATTTTTTTCTGTCATGTTACCAATATATTATCTTTGTAGTTAAAAATTTGAATTAATAAAAAATAAAGATTATTTCATATTCTTTAAGTTTGTTGTCAAGATCTAACCCGAAATCTACATAACATCAAAAAAAAAACTTAATTTTTTAGTTTGGTATGAAAACTAGGTAAATCCATTTTTTCAAATCGGTTTTTTTTTTAACAAGAAGATATATATTACTGCCATTTGAATTAAAATAGTGGTAGAAGTACCAATTTAAATCAAAAAATAAACGAAAAGTCCCGAGTGACAAACTAAATAGAAAATAATAAGTTTTTTTGCTCTCCTGAAAAGTTTGGTTTTTGGTTTTTACCTAGTTATCATTCTCAGATCCTCAATTGTTTTTCGGTCGTATCCGGTTTCACCTTCGCATAACCTCAAATAATGGAATCCGCTTGTTTTGCGAGCTGCACCTCCTCTATTGCCGCGGAAATGCTTGGATCTTCTTAACTAATGTCTCCTTTATCATGTACGTAATTTTCACGGGCCTAACGTTGATAATTCTAGGTGAAATTTGTACCTGTTATTTTGCCAAAGTCCCTCGGGTCTCTGGAGTGACGCCGTTGAAATTCTGAAGCTGCTACGGACCCCCTCGTGGTGAAACCTCCTGGAGACGTAGCTACAGAGCTGCTCTACGCCCTGGAATCTTCCCCTCTATGCTGCGATGATGTCCTTGGCTACACGCAGTGATCGAAAATTTGAGCTGAACGGCTGCTAACTTCTCGGAAGGGCCCCTTTATGGAACTTTCTAATTTTTTGTGTCGCAAACTCTTGCAAAGGATATCACACCAACTGGGATGTGCACCAATTAAAACGGTATACTTTTAAAGTTGAAAAATGCTCATTTATTATATACAAATATGATTGAAAGTAGAGCACAATTTACATTGTCATTTCTTGTAATTTATTCATTTGTTCTCCTCTAATCCGTTATAAACAAAAGCTAATCTAAGATTAATATAAATGGAAATTAATCAAGTTCAAATCAATTACATCTTAAAATAAATCTGCTTATAAACTATTATATTTACAAATTTCTTATATCGAAAACATTGTCTACATTTTTAATTACTAAAATGTCTCTTTGCGCCACCACACGTTTTATTAATTGCTTTTCTCTGTTCACACGCGTAATTGCACTGATTAATTTATATATATTTTTGTTTATGCTAGTAGTACAGTGCGGAGAAGATGAAGATAGGAGATAAATTTAATTCCTTTGAAGAGTTTAGAACTCAGTTAGAAGATCATAAAAGAAAAACATTAACTGAATATTGGATCAGAGATTATAAAACTTTTGCTGCTGCCAAAAAACGATTCATGGGGGGCACCAAGGGCGTAGCCAGGATTGCAGTTAGAGGGGGGCATACATGTAATTACCCAATCAACTACTACTATTAAATAAAATAGTTTTTTTTATTTTTTACAAATTACAAAAATTATAAGTTGAAACATCATCAGTTTCCGCAAATCTGCTGCAGATCGTAGCTTATTTTTTTTAAAATGTTGTAGAATGTGAATTGCAATAATAATTATAAATCAACTGCCTTTTGCTCTTTATAAATGTTTAGGGGTGGGCAACTGCCCACCTCTGCCCATCCCTGGCTACGCCCATGGGGGGCACGGTCTAAAAGTAAAGAAAAAAAGAGTAATAGAAAAACAAGGTAATAGACTGTTTAGGTAATAAGATTTGGTTGTCATATATTTTTGTGTTTCAGCTCCTTCAAACAAAACTGTGAAGCCCATATATATTTAAAATTTAATATAAAGGAACTATAATTGTCAATGATACGATAAAATATATAAAGTACTTCTACAAATAACTGACTGCCGGGATTTTTAGTTGAAATTGAACGAATCCCGGCTGCTGGTATTTTAAATGTAATTTTATACATCCCGGCAGCCGGGATTTTTAGGTCAAATCAAGTGAATCCCAGCTGTCGGGATTTTAAATGTAATTTTATACATCCCGGCTGCCGGGACCTGATCCACTGCCTTTAAATTAATCCTTTGTTTTAACTGTCAAAACGATGATGGTGTCCAGTTATCTGCATACACTTTTTGTTTTAAGTGAGCCCAAAAACCTTCAATGGGCCGCAATTGCGGAACATTGGGTGGCTGTTCATTTCTTTTGATGTATTTACTGCCAAATTCTTCGAATTTCAAAATGGTTAAATTAGCGTAATGACACAAAGCGCTGTCTGGCCAAAAGATGTATCGTCCATTAGGATATTTTTCTTCTATGAAAGGTTTTCATCTCCGCTCTCTCACATATATTTCTGCATTTAACGCACAATTTGCCTCAACAAAATAGGAAAGACTTGCACCATTTCAAGAAATTTTTTTAACTTAAATTTAGTAGCATCTAGAACATTTTGTTTATTTGTAGAGTAAAAATACAAATTTGACGACTGTTTATTGTTTTCAAACAGAAAATATGATTTGTCATAAAAAATTATGTCCTTTTTCCCATCCCCCTTAAAGTGTCCAGAAACTACGACATTAAGTCGTTTCTGCTGTCTCTGTTGTTGCACAGGTGTTGATTTAGGTGCACCAATCTGTCGAAAACGCCTAATTCCATTTTGCTTTAATATTTTACTTATATGCTGATCAGAAACGTGAAATTGTTGTGCAATTTTACCTATTGGGGCCCCACTCTTTGTTGAGTCTTAAAATTCTCTGAATTTGATTGTTATTTAACTTTTTCCTCGTTTTTCCTGATTCCTGTGCCCTTACATTTTGGTAGCTTAAAAGTTTTGCACTGAAACACTCATCATTTTTAAAAAAGTTGTTTTGGGTCTAACATCAACTGTTTTCGAGATATTAACGATTTAATTAAAAAAAAAAAACGCTAAACTTTAGGCGACTGCTGTAAGCAACATAAAACAATTGAATGATGGAAAACGTTACCAAAAAATAATGATTTTCGTGAACTACCTTTCAGGTGTAAAATCGCGGATCTGGGTATTAATGCTATACAGGGTGCTCAACATTTTCAAATTTAACGATTTCTATTTTTTTTTCAAATCGAACGCCCTGTAAATTTTTGTATTTTTGAAAAGCCCTTTTAATGAGCTTTCTTTTGATAAGTCACTTCATACCTCTAAGTTCAACTGTTTTTCAGATATTCGTGTTGAACATAAAAAACAATTTAAGCCCCTGAAGATGCTTTATTTCAAGT
This sequence comes from Agriotes lineatus, assembly GCA_940337035.1. Lineage (NCBI taxonomy): Eukaryota > Metazoa > Arthropoda > Insecta > Coleoptera > Elateridae > Agriotes > Agriotes lineatus. The sequence goes on from CALNHX010006267.1 coordinate 56,284, forward strand.
GATAAAAAACAAACGCAGTTAAAATAATATTTAAACACTTGAGTTCTCCAAACAAAAAATAAAACCAAGTTTAGAAAACAAACACCCAGCCACTACTCAAAACTAGAAATAACAAATACGGAAAAACAAAAAAAACAGGAGAAAATTAAATCTGAAAAGCGATTGAATTTAGCGATAGAAAATGAAACTTCAGAAAAAAGCTCATTAGAAGTACTTTTCAAAAATACAAGGATATACAGGATGTTCGATTTAAATGAATAAAAATAATTATATTTGCTGATTATGAGTTCTCTGTACAGCTTTAATACTCAAGAGTAGGAAAGAAAAACTATTTGAACATTTAATGTAATTACATATAGGATTTTGATGTATTGGCTTTTGTTTTTAATCCGATTTTATTCCTGCATTTATCGTTTTTATTCCTTTGTTGTGTTTATTATTCCTTGTATCAACACTGACTGAATTTATATTTTCTAAACTTGATTTTGTGTTTTTATTTTTGAAGAGCTCAAGTGTTTAAATCATTATTTTAACGGCGTTTGTTTTTTATCTCTTGAAATAAAGCATCTGTTTTTTTTTTGTATAAACAAAATCATATCTGAAAAACACTTAAACTTAGAGGTATTAAATGACATATCAAAAGAAAGCTCATTAAAAGGGCTTTTCAAACATATAAAAATATACAGGGCGTTCGATTTGAAAAAATCGAAATTGTTAAATTTGCAAATGTTGTGCACCCTGTATAGCATTAATACCCAGATCCACAATTTTATACTTAAAAGGTAGTTTACTAAAATCATAATTTTTTGGTAACGTTTTCCTTCATTCAATTGTTTTCTGTTGCTTACAGCAGTCGCCTAAAGTTCAGCATTTTTTTACATAAAATCGTTAATATATCCAAAACAGTTGACGTTAAACCCATACAACTTTATATAAAAATTATGAGTTCAATGCAAAACTTTTAAGCTACCAAAATGTAGGGCATTCCATTTAAAAAAAAGCAAGGTTGATTCGCTAAACTTTTTTGAGACACCCTGTATAATCAAACTATTTTAGTAATGTGCACCATCTTCATGTCTACAACTTTTATATACACAATATTCATGTAACTCTCACAGTTTTAGAAATATCTTCCACCCCCACTTCGTTGCCAGACCCTGTATATATTTTGTATATCTATAAAATACAAAGAGGCTTCCTTGTATATGCTCTTTGCCCTGTGCATATATAGACATGATTAAAGCGTAATTGCTTCCAGCAAGGTTTCCATGTATTTCAGCATCGAGTTTGTTAAAAATACAGCTTACTTTAAGTTCTCGTTCTTCAACGTACTCTAAATTTAGATCCATATTAATTTCCGATAAAGCTTTTCCCTTATATTCTATTGAAACTGTTCCTTTTCCATCATTGGAAGTATTTTTGAAACCTTTGCGTTTTGACAGATGTCTACCGGCATTCTAAACGAATATTACAAAAATATTTGGCAAATTGTAAAAAATAATTGAATAAATACAATCAGGTAATCCATTAATCAATTAATAATACTTTAGCAAGCTATGTAATCCCACAAATTAACACGTAAAATTCTACGTGAGTTTTTTGGGTGTGTCCCATAAAATTGGAAAATTGTTTTTACCCACCATTAGTTAAATTAAGAATTTGCGTAACGGTTGCTATGTGCGTTCATAATTTGTTACTTAAAATAGGTTTTGTATTTTCTAATTGTAATTTTTTTCTGAGGATTTGTTACGTGTAATTTTACATTTAGATGCAGTCAAGAATTGTTATGTATGATTTTCGCTGAAATACATTCAGATGTAAGTCCGAGATTTAGATTGACCTGTAGTTCCTAGGTGTAGATTTGGTTGCATACTCACTTTTGCATTTTTGGATGATTTTGGAAAACCTTGAAAATTCTAGGTGATTATAATACAATTTTCAAAATACATTGATAGTACGATTTCCGGCGGCCATTTTATGAGAATGATTTCGTGAGATTATTTCCTTTTGGGGCTGCATGTGATTTTGGATACTTCACTTATGTGGATCAAGTAATTTCCGAAAATTATCGGTAGATTTTGTGATCAGCCCTAGGAAATATGGTGTTATTTTGCTGAAATAAAGCCAGTTATACTGGGATGATTATGTATTTCTGCAATTCACTCACTTGAGGCCATCCAACAGCTCTGGCTTCTTTCGTAGCCCCCTAACTGGTACATTAGTACTCCTGTTTCGCTTACGACCTTTTGGGGTTCAATTATCGCTCGCCACGCACCTGGAGGACCCCCACGCGGTCTGTGCACCCTCAATCCATGTGGTAGCCTTTGAACGCACGGCTTCTCCCCAGTGTGACAACCACGAGGTTTTTCCCCCCGGTGCAAGAATCTGTTGCACTTGAGGTTATTTCCAACTAGAGGACATATCCGTGAAGCAAACCCCTGCATGGCTGTTCTGTAGACGTCGCTGTGCCCCGTTGTGCAACCACAGGTACCTACTAGCGTTTATGCGTCCCATCGTTTAGACTGAAATACGGATCGTGCTAGTGTTATGAGGTTTTATACGTCGCATCATACCTTTTGCTGGTAATATCCCTTACAGTTTTATGTGCGAAATTCTACGTAACTGCGAGATGCACCACGTGCAATTATTTAGGATTATTTAAGTGGAATAAGTTATGTATACTTTATAAGTACTTTGATATCTTCTCCGATTGGCAATACTGCAGTTTAGTTGCGTTCAAGTAACTCAACATATTAAAAATTTATTAACATAACTTTGGCGAGGGTTTTCGGGACCCTGAATTTGCAAATACCACCTTGTGAGCGCCGAAAATACACAATTTTGCTTGTAATAACCCCACTAGGCGAAATGGTAGATTATTTGATGGTTGAAACGATTTACTAAGAACTGATATCTCCGTATTCCGTTTTCGCTGTTTAATGTTTAGTCACTACCGTACAGTTGAGGTACATGTACTCGAACGAAATTGCGAGCTAAGATCTTAGAGTTCTGTTTTGGATTTCAAATTTATTAACATAAAATCTTGTATATTTTTTATACGTAAAACTAAGATAACATCTAAGTACTATTCCATTTACGAACAAACTATTAATCACAGATTTATGTCGCCTTTTCAAGCATGATACAGATTTGTATGTGTAAATAAATAATTAGGTTATTTTAAGTTATGGTGTTTTCTGTCTTTTATTATTTTTATGTAACAGATTCTTATTGCCACGTCACCCACATCATTTAATAGAAATTTTCTCCAGAAATGTACTTTTCTCTGTATTCAAGCAATAAGTCTATAAAGTTTTGTAGCAATTTCGGAATCTACATTACCACAGCTCTACTGCTTTTCTCACTATTCACAACTTGTTTATATTAGATATTCAACATCTTTTCTGTCTCTGTAAGAGCATTTTCGAAATCTTTAGAATTACTTCTTTTGCCATTTTTGTAATCTTTGATTTTCAAATATTGGACGTCACCAATGCGTCTTCTGTTAAAAACAATTAATAGCGCTAACGTATAATGTACCAATTTGTAAGAATTTTGATTGAATTTTTGTCATCACAAATTAATTTTTCTTTACATTCTTCGGCAATTTTTAGAGCTACATCCTGAAATTTTTGTATATCACTAACCAGTGGCGGTATTAGTTATTTATTGCATCGTTTTTTCATCATGCCTTTGTTTGCTAGAGATGCCAATTCGGTGTTTTACCACAACTTAATCAAGTTTATTCAGATAAAAATAACCTCATATGACGACAGCAGTTGGTGTCTAAGGTAAAGTACATTTTTTTTCTATAATAATTTTCAAGGTCAACTTTCTAGGGGATAAGTTGCATTCCTGCAGGGTCCCTAGTTTTAATAATGTTGGTACATAGATTTTTAGTTCTTTTCTTCTACTAAAAAAATGATTGTCATTCTGACAGATATGTCATAATTTAATATCGCTTGCTTCATTTTTGCATTTAAAATATTTCTTAGTTTTCTTTTTTTATCCAATTTTACTGATGATGATGATTCCATGTTAAAAAAAGAAATTTGTCGCGAGTTCAAATTAAGAAACTTTGACATTCAAAATTGACACATAACCATAATTTTTAAAAAGTTCTACCAACACGAGGTATAAAAATTTCCTAGCGTTTTAATCACATATCTACCAACATTGTAACACTTTGACAGTTATTATAGAAACAAAACGTACTTTATATACCTGGTACTTCGCATGCCTAGACCTTGTCCATTACAAACAAACAAACAAAACAAACAAGAAAATTTTACCTGTTATTTTAGGTTAAGTGGAAGAACAACATTAGTTGAACTTCGCCCTTATTCTGTATCCGAGAAAATAAAGCCAGTTATTATTATTATTATTATTTAATTTGGAAATTACATAAATTGGGTCCATCGCACAAGCATTTATTGTTTTAGAATTAGATATGTGGTAGTTTTTTTCCATGTGTTCTATCTGGTGGTTGCTTTTGAACGAAACATGATTTTGCATGACGTTTTAAGTACTCCTTAAGGAACAGCCCTTTACAGTATGTACAAGGGTAATCGGTAACATTTTTGTTAGGTTTTTTAATTACTTCGCGGTTGGATCTAATTAGTACATTTATATAGAGGTCATAATTGTTGGCGTTCCTGAATAAAGCAAACGCCCGTCACCTCTCTTTACTATTCTTTGGTAATTGAAAAATGTTCTCTACTTCATCTTCTGCTTTATGATTTCTTTCTAAATGTCTCATAAAGTTTTTGGTGGCTATATTATTTTCACAATATTTGCAACGTAAACTAGCTTTTGTTTTCCTCTTCTTTTCTACAATGGACACAAACAGAATAAATTTTATGCCCGCTATCGAGGGCCAATAAACAAGATTATGGTTCCAAAATGAAATAAAACATTTTATACTACCTATCTATAATTACTACTAAAAAAAATATTACCGATACTACGACATTATCTATTGAACTACAAGACGACGTTTCTGAATTACCACCATCAGGGTCAACTATATAGTCATTCACATTTACATCTGCGGCCCTGTCATCATCAATTATTTCGTGGTACGAGTCTATTAACTCGATACATGACTGAATATACAATTAGCATTTTGATTACATATTTTCAAATGCTTTTTATAGATAGATTTCAAATACATATTACAAACTACGTTATTTTATAAAGGAAAAAGACCCGTGAATGTTTTATCATTGAAGAATCAAGAAATTTAATTTTGTCTTCACTTAATTTCTTTTGTACAGCGTCTGCACATCTTTGTGGTTCCACCGAAATGTTCTCTCACTCCTGCAGGTATTAATTTAAAAGTTAAAAATGATAATAGCACTTGTAATCCATTCACGATGTTGCCTCCTCCCAGTAGGCTGTTATACGTTTTTATTAGGTTACATGTATGAATTGTGATAGTAGTCAAACTGTGACATGAAAAAACTGACATTTTTTACAACTGCTTTTTTGACAAAGTTGCAATTTTAATGTCAAAATGCCAATAACTTTAGAGGAGGAGACAAACATTTTACTGGCAACAGCGCAAGGCTTCAAAAATCATAACCACAAATTGATAGCAACATAACCTAATTTTGTCATGTCAAGAATTGTTTTTCAAGGAAGGATAAAACTTTGTTTATAAAAAACACAAATATAAATATGCCAATGTGTCATGCTATTGATAAAAAAATGCTGGCTGTATACCATAACGTAAGAAATCACTTCCTGACAAAAAAATTCAATAGAATTGCAGTGAAAATCCAAAAAAAAAGCTCACGTTGTGATAGCTGAAGTGTTGGAATACATAAAAAAGGCCCCAGCTTATAGCCCTTTATTTAAAGACCCAATAAACTATATAAATTATTAAATGGTATACTTATATCTAGATTTGGGCGATATTAGTATGCAGATTACAGTCAACTGTTTTAACTATCAATATTTCACTTTTATATTTTAAATGAACACCCTGTATATTTTTATATATTGGAATGGTGGCTCCACGTTGCGCGTCAAGAATTACGCTATACACCTTACGGTGGTGTTTAGTTTACTCAATCTAATTAACTTGGATAGATCAAAGACTGTATGATATTATTTTTGTATTAAAATAAATTTTTGTTTAGATAAATTAATGGAAGATATATGCACTTTTATATAAATTTTCTATTTGAGTTTATTTCTCTTTTGCTAGCTCTATAAGAACAACTACTCTCATCTAAGGTTAGGTCCATGCATTATCAAATCATTATTTGTAATAGTTGACTAGTACGATGAAATTTACTTAAAAATATTATGACATTTCTACAACTGTCAAAGTCTGTTACACATATTATTATTTCAAATATCTATTAAAGTAGTTCTTTTAAATATGTAATTCACTCACTATTAAAGACTTTAGATTTTATTAACATATACCTTTTTAAGCTCACCGAAGCACTCCACTCAGCATGTCAGTCGAATCAACACAAGCAGCCCACCTCCTGATCCTCTGAAACCCCCATTTTCAATACAGCTCCCTGTAACAGCTGCCGTTGTTGATCACTTCCTATACAGTTCCAATGTAAAATTCCAGTCTACACAAAACACCTTCCTTATAACAGCCACCAAGCTACCAGCAATCCTAACTGCCTTCATTTCCAATGTAAGCTCCCAGTTTAGGAATCACCTTACTTCCAATAGCAACAACAATGCTCTATCCAATTATTACAGAACAATTCAGACGTCCCACAAGAACCTCAATGCTACCCACGTCAAAATCCAACTCAGATGCAGAAATTCATTTGATTACAAGCTCGTCCACATCCAACAGTATATTTACATGCAGTGTGAACCTGATTCCAGCTTAAGTTCAAAATCAAACAGGATACCTAATAGTGACTCTTATGCAGTTTATCCAAATCCTCTGCAGAGTTTATTATTCCATGAAGACTATTTTATTATTCTTAGCTGTTCTCATTCTTATTTGTACCATTTATAAACTTATTTATTATTCAGTTTTAAATTTCTTATTTTGCATTCATTTATTATTATACAGGGTGTTTCCAAAATGTGCACCAAACTTTACAGGCGACTTCTACAGCTCAAAATAGTTAAAAAATGTTATATGAGCTATGGCTCGTTTTCTACGACAGTGGTTTAAAATAATTTGCCATAACAATAACTACAGTAATTGTTCAAAATTCAGGAAATCGTAAGCGATACATTTGTAATGCTGCAGCACCATTTTTACGGCATTATTTATTATTATTAATTTATTTTATTTATTTAAGCTGCAACCAACAGTTCACAAACGAAACTAATTACATGCCACAGGATATCATGTGTATAATGTATGTGGTTACTCTTTCCCATAGACCACTCTTCCGGGAAGAGCACCGTTAATTCTATCCCACGGCGAATGGTGACCGGGCCCGAAACCGATCCAATGGACTGCGGAAAAATTCTGCCTGCCCATGAATTCGAACCGAGGACTTGCTTATTGCAAGCCTGATGCCCTTACCACTGTGCCACGCGGCATTCATAAGAAATCTGTAGCACAACTCCTTCGCTAATTTCTGCCATTATTAACGAAATCTGACATATAATAGTAGTTTGTATACCAAGACACTGAAGTTTAGCTTTTTATCACAAATGTGGATTTAGGCCAAGGCCAATAAACCGCATGAGAGATAAAAAGGAACTTCAGTGCCGAGGAGTACATTATCTTTTATTTGAAATCGAGAAATTGCAAAATTACAACATCTTAACCAACTCTTGTAGCTTATGTTGACGTTTACCTATCGCACTGCCGCCTACAAAAAGTTGTAAAACAATGGATTACTTCACTGCTGATTTCTCGTATTTTAATGACGATTTCAAGGTACTTCACTGTCGAATTAAAAAAAACGCGTTTAATGATCAACTTAATAAAAACAATCATCAGCAATGATTGTTCTTTGTTTACTTCTGTTTTCTAAGACTTCTATATTTAAATTCAAATTTCCATGTAAATCTAGACTTGGTACATTTTTATACATTTTCCTGGAGGGTACTTTCTGGTAGTACTAACAGATGGCGCCACTACTTTACCACATCATGATTGGTAGCAAAGCCAGTAACTGGCTCTGATTGGTAGAACTTTGTTCTGCCATCTGGTAGTGAAGCTTAGAAATACCACCTAAGTCACTGTCCCAGGCACTCTAGACGCGTCTCTACTTGTTTGATTTATATACGCTGGTAAAGGTGTCTAAAAGGATGTCCCAATTAGCCTAGTGCACTAATAACATTGTTTTTTAGTATTTCTTGATAATGAAAGAAAAATAATTTATTTTATCTGTTCACAAAGCTCCTTCAAAGCAACTGCATTAAAAAATGAACGCAATTTCAAAATGTTAATACAGAATAAGTTTATTTATCACAGTGTATTGCTACTACTAAAAAGTAACTAAATAATTATGTTGCTAGCCGAACAAAAATTGAGTTTGCTACCTGACCTTAAAGCGCTTCAACAATTTTTAATAAATTTGCAAAAAACATTTTGGTACACATAAAACTTCATAACTTTCGTTCAAATCCAACAGTTCTGAAGTTACACATAACTAAACCCAATCAAAACATGCCGTCATTGATCCCAATGGGTACAAGGATGGCTAAAAACAGCATAACATTACGCAAGAGAGGCCTCCAGTCGGAAGGAACGGCATAAGGAAGCAGAACTTTGGTTAACCTATGAACCTCGTGCGAGGCACATACGAAAATGAAGGAAGTTATTATGACGTTCAACACGGGGTAGCCCGGAATGAGCACCAGGACACCGTGCGTGTCAGCCGCCAGCCAAATGTGGTACTGACTTATGAACAATTCGAGAGAGATGTTGCCGAACCAAGCAAAAAGACTAGAATACCTCGTACGCAGCATACCTGATATGTTCCGAAGTACAGTGTAACTGACTATGGGTATAAACACGATGTATGAATGGATTTCTGTGCAGTCAAGCTCATTGCGGCAGAGGAAAGTGAAAGTCACGTAGCTGCCTATACCTATGATGCCTGCTAAGGTCGCACTTAATGCTATGCCTCTGGAAAACAAATTATTGTGGTTGTTGTCGTCGAAGATGTTGTATCTCTGAGCCAGCAGATGAATCACGGCAAAAAGCATGCCGTACATGACAGAATAACGGTCCAATTTCCACCGATACCACCATTCATGTATGTCATCGTCTGTGGTAACAAACAGGGCCTTCCACGGACGTGTTACAAACACTTTTTCAAAAAAAACTTCAGACATAAACAAAATAGTTATGACGCTGAATAAACAGACGAATTTTATAACTAAATAGAAGTACTGAATCACGTTGTTTTCAGACGTTTGTGCTGTTATATGAGGCGGAAGTGCTAGAACACCGTAGCACATCATGAACCAAAATGACATTAACGGTACGAAATTATAAAACTGATACGGCCGGTTCATGCATAAACAAAGGGTCACCGTCATAAAGTTCAGCTGAAACAAAACCTTGAAAAAATTCACCATGCCTACGTCGGCCCGTTGCCAAACGTAACAAAACTGCTGATAGCCGAGCAAGAATAGATACGCCGAAATCAAGACTTTTATGTGCATGTTGATGGGGAGAACCTGGCTGGCGCCCGTGACGTGATACACCAAAATTACCAGCTGCATCCAGCCCTTCCACTCGTCAATCTGGTCGCGGTGGAGGACCTTTGTGAACTTGCTGTCCTCCGTGAAGAACAAGCCGAGCGCACAGACATACCCGATTGGCAGCCAGAAACTGAACTCCGAATAGTACTTGTTCTCCTTCATGAAGAAATTGGTACGGTCGCAGATGAAGAAGTAGCCCATGATGACTGCCATCGTTGCTAGGGAAGTGAAGAGGGTGTACATGTCGCCTGCCGGTAAAGTTGCCTGTGTGTCAGGGTCTGTTAGGAGGGTGTACTCTTGCACGGGACGCCCCTTTAGTTTCAAGATCCAGCGGTGGATGATCATTCCCAAGGCTATCAATACGCTGAAATGAAAAATTTTAGCTTAAGGACAGGATCACAGTGTATCCATTTAGTGCGTCGGTCTTTGATTACGCTTTCAGTTAGTTTTCAATAAAAAGTTTGATTGAGGGATCCCTAATGGGGCTGAAAGGCGCAAATTTTTAAATTATTTTGACAAATACAGGGTGTTCCACAAAAGTTTGGCTAAAAATGTATACTTTTTTCAATAGAACATCTTGCGTCTCTTTATGGCTATTTAATCCTGTATAAGTTCTACATTCAATTCTAACTTTTCTTTTAAAATGCTTTTATTGTTTTCAACTTATGAACGTTTTTAGTATTTTTTATCAACATGAAGCTTTTGTTTAAAACGTCACATTTTCCCCACTTTTGAATATTTCTTCCCTGAAAATTGAGGGTTTAATAAAAATGAAATACTTCAATCTTTATTTTCTCAATTTTTTTAAACGAGACGCCCTATTTTTATTATAGGAATAAATAGAGTCTTAAATTTCCTTTATTTTGACCCCAATATGTTGTATATGTTGGTTTATTACTCTTATGTATTTTATTTATTTGCAATTAATTAAAGCAAAGCTCCGGTCTAGCATGAAACAACTCTAGTCTCAGGGGTAAGTTTAACAGCTTGTATTACAAATACTTTTGTGTATGTCAAATTCACTAGTATGGCAAACGCTTGAATTCGTATCTGACAGCTTTAACCTCAAATTGACTGCAAACACAAAGATGATCTGCACGTATAAAAAACTTCGCGTAATTTGAATTCAAAAACCACAATGGCAAAATTAACATCAGGAAAATACAATGTAGTTGATGTGACGTAATTTTCAGCCAACCTGGTTTTGTTTCAGTGACGCAAACCGACGCTCTGATCTGCTTTTGTTCTATTTCCGGCAAAAACAGTGGAAATCTTTGGTCCAAATCGCAAAATGGAAGGACGCCACGTCGATTAAAAATCTCTGGAAAGCTTCTGGGAACTGGGGCCTGGTGCTACACCTCGTCGACAGTCTAATCTTGATGAAGCCCAAATTTTACGAACCTGCTGCAACGGCTTCCCTGTGCATTTTGCAATTACGGACTTGGTGATGGCTTCTTCCTCCAAATTTCTGCACTCAGGCACTCAAGAAAATCTGCTTTAGGCGTAGCACACACGATTCTTGCTGATCGATACCTCCAAGTAGTCGAAAAGGGGCACCAAAGTTGATCGCACTTGGGCAAATCTTACAGCTGGCTATCCCTCTTTACTGGGAACTGTTGTTACAATGAAAATTACACTTAAAGATGCCCTGCACACTGGTGAATATGGAAAATACTTTTTGGGCTCAACAAATAACTTTTTTATTAACAATTTTACACCAAAACTGGGAGCGCCTCTTGCATCCAACATAAAAGTTCCAAGCTTGTTTTCGATATTAAACAATTTAATGTCTCGTTCCCTAGCAATTACGATTTACATTTGTTTTTATAAAAATGAGTTTTGATATCATGTTTTAACTTATGAACTATAGTTTTGATATACTGTTTTTGTTTAAATACTAAACTGTCTTTTCTTGGGAATTGTCACTTTTACACTTTAGATATCTGCTTTTTAATCACTTCAGTTTTAAATGCACACGTTTATTTTAGCTCTGCACCATGTCTGTTTCCTTTGATAGGTAGCCTAATTGCTCTTTGCAATCTTTACTTCCTCATACTGCTTTGCACCGTTTCTTTACCCTTCAGTTGTCTTGTCATTTGCTGGTGATACAATTTTTAATCATAACGCTCATATAATTTTTGTACTTCACAAACCATTGTATTGAGTTCACCCAACTCACACCTGTCAGCTACATAAATCAAGCTACGTTTGCCATAATTAGCATCAAATATTGACTAAAACGCTGAACGTAACCCTTCTGAATCCTGCCTTATCTAATGCCAACTCAAATTATAATTACTGCTACTCATATCACGTGCATTTATTAGTGTAAAATTACTGATTTTATTACAAAAATAAAATATTTAATTCTGTGCTCATTTTGAAATTATTCATTTTTCGTGTTAGTTCGACAACCAGAATTGCTGTGGGCAGTAAACCATTGGAATACTTATAAAATGTGGAAGCTATAAATCACATTTTTATTATTAAGAACAAACTTTTAAATTACTTATCAAATCGGTTTTTAAATTGGTTTTAAACCTGTTTATAAAGAGGTTTTCAAATCACTTCATCGTTTTACAAACCGTTTCTTAAACAGGTTTAAAAACCGGTTCTTGAACAGGTTTACAAACCGGTTTGTAAACCAGTTTAAGACCAAATTTTAGGTTAACCGATTTATGAAAACATGCTTTAATCGTCAAATCGGTTTTTACCAGCACTATTAATAAACCATGCGACAAATAGTACACATTCATAGTGCTTTTTTATTAAAACACTCTTTGGATTAAAGTACAATATGTTGGAGTTAAAATAAAGGAAATTTAAGGCTCTATTTATTGCTCTAATAAAATATAGTGTTCAGTTTAAAAAAATTGTGAAAATAAAGATTGAAAATATTGAAATTTGAACCGGTATTTTGAACATCCTGTATTGAAATATCCCGTTTTTATTAAACTTTAGTATTTTTGTATCCTAGATGACAACCCCCCAATTTTCAGGAAAGAAATATTCAAAAATGAAGAAAATATGCTTTAAATGAAAGCTTGATATTGACAACAAAATACTAAAAACGTTCATAAGTTGGTTACGCTGCATTAAAATTAAAAGAAAACTTAAGTTGAACGTAGAACCTATAGGGGATTGAATGGCAGTATAAAAATACAGGGTGTTCCATTTAAATTTAATAATTTGTTAAGCCAAACTTTTTATGGACACCCTGTATATGTCAAAGTAATTTTAAATTGTGCCCCCTTCAACCCAATTAGGATCACTCTAATCAAACTTTCTATCGGAAAAAAGGTCACGGCGTAATCGAAGACCGGCGCACTAAATGGACACCCTGTACATAGTAAATAAATTTTAAAAACTAATCATTCTTATTTATCTACTTTAACGTCAATTTTAAACCTGTGTACAGTGACTAAGTAATCTAAGTAGAGTGGAAAAACAGGTGTTTACATTACATCTGAACTCCTTTTTGTGTCGTAATGTATCTATTCTAAGTTAGTTGTGTGACAATAAAGTCCTTTATCTATGACAGTGTGTAAAATTGACTTTTAGTTGGCAGTTTTAAATTTGTAAAACGACTGTTTTATAACATGATTCCACTAGTCACGTCGTCAGTAGCAACATGGTAAAAACTTGTTATTTAATGCAGTAATTCTAATTTAATTTAAAATATTTTTTTATATTTTCCGTGTTTTCTAGATTCTATCGTAGATAAAATATTGTACGATGCACATGCGTAAAACATTTTTAGTCACTCGCGGGGCTTAAAACGCTCGCTACACTCGCATTTTAACTCTGCCCCACTCGTGACTTAAGACTAGCTTTACACACTTGTATTGTAAATAACTATTATTATTATTATTATCTAGCATTTCATCTTTCGAATGGATTTTCCAAACCAGCCCGTTTTATCATTCTTTCAGTAAAAAATGTTAGAAGAGCTGGAAAAACAAAGGAATTTGATTGACAGCTTTAAGAATAATAAATAAAATATACAGAGAGGCCAGAAAAGTGAAAGAAAACATCTCGAGAAATCAAGAGATTATTTTCGGAGAAAAAAATTACATTACCTGGGCTAAAAGATAAAAATAAAGATGAGAATTGCTAATAGATGGAAAGACTTACAGGAACTATATGGTGGAAGAAATCCAAATAACGAATTAATAGAAGGTAAACTATTAACAAATCAAGAAGAAACGAGGCAATACCTATTAAAAGAGTTTGACAAAACATTAAAAAACTGAGCGCAAATAGAACTCCGAGAGTTGTCAATATTAACTCTAACATCTCTGGATGAAGATATAAATTGTAACGAACTTAGACCGATGCAGACGCGTGAATATTCGAGAAGCAGCCTTGGAGCCAGCTGCAGACGGGTGACATCAGCGACCTTGCTGACTAATACGCGATGCGTCATGCGCTTGCCGGAACAAGTGAGCAAAGTCTCAATTGTTCTAGAATGACTCATTCGTGGGATATAAATACTCGCGAGCGGGAATAGCGGGCAGTTCTCATCCAGTTCTCATCAGACTCGAAGCGCGTAATATAAATGAACCCGTGTATATAACTCTAGTGAAATAAATATAACCATATAAATCATTAATGTTAAGTTGTGCAATATACATAAATAAATGTATTGTTGTTAGAAATAGTGCCTGTAGTTCGTTAATTAAGTAATTTGTGTTCTGCCTTAATAATTCTTGTGTTTGCAAAAAAATCGTAATTAATCATTGTAAATAAATGTTTAAAACCAGAAGCGTCGTATAATTTTTAAATAGCCCGAACGTAAAAACGTAACAATATAATAATAATAATGTCTATTAGTTCTTTGCTATTTACACAGTTCAATACAAATCCCTACTAAACTACAACTTACTAAACATTTGTTTTTTTTAAATAAACAAGGTTATCCCACAAAAACAGAGCTTGTATGTGGAGTACATATTGAAGTGTTAATGTAATTAGCGTCATCTGCGTTGATTGTTTATAACAAGTCTGTCCATTCCATATGAATTTACAACTAGAGGCGCTGCTATCGCGTGTCAATCAGAGCCAGTGTATATGGGAGAGTACCGCCACGTCCGCCATGTTTGTTCCTTGTCATATGCGTCACTTTGATGTTTGTAACACAATTCCGTCAATGTGACATTTATTGACAATCCGAAATTTTACTTAAAATTGGCAACACTGTAAGTCTATGTCAAATTCGAGGTTAGCAAGTTAGTTTTTGTTTGTTATTTGACACAAGCTGACGCCAAACATATCCTGCCAACCTCGAATTTGACATAGACTTACAGCATTGCCAATTTCAAATAAAATTTTACACAGAACTCAATCAGTTATTGCTGATGGGAACAAAAATGGCGGCGATAGCGGCATTTTTACGGATCAAAGAATGGTGGTACTCTCCTATATCTACTGGCTCTGGTGTCAATTACAGTGACTATATAGGTAAGTCACTGTAGTGTCAATGGAATCTAAAATTTAATGTTTAACAATAAGATTTCTATGTTGTCAATTGATGTCATTGTCAAATGTTTGGTTATACACGTGTTACGCCATTGTCATATATTAAACAGCTGTTTTATTTCTCTTTTAATGGTAAATATAAAATGAAGAGTAAGTTTAATAGCTATTTATGCAACAAGTACTAAAAGTTGAGATTTAATCACGAGACATGAAAATTATGAAACGAAGCCGAAGGCTGAGTTTCATAACATGTCGAGTGCATAAACCACCTTTAGCACGAGTTTGTATACAATATTTTTTCTACGACCTTAAATTTACTGTTATTAATCCATAAATATCGATTTAACAAAGGTTTGCATCTACGACAGTTATAATTTAATTGTTTGTGGAACCAGTACTGTCAAAGTCAGTTATCAAACGTAATTATTAATACTACACATCTAACTGTATTCATTACATAACGCTTTCATTATTTAAAAAACACTTTACCTCTAACGCAAGAAGTAACTAGAATAACTTTACAACCCCACTTCCAGTTTGAAATTGTAGTTTTATAACCTCACTTCACTTTATAACACATGTGCTAAAAGTAAACAGCTGATTTCTTTAAACACGCTAAATTATAAAACGTCACTTTTAGTGCTAGCGCTAAAAGGCCTACTTTTAGTTGTGGTCGTAGAAAAAATAACTTTGCATATATTTTGTAAACACCAAAAACCATAAGAACACTACGCAGTAGTTTAGAATGCAAATTAGAAGTTTGTATTTTATTTGTTCATGTTTTGCAATAACTGCTAAGCAGAGGTTCAATCAATTTTGATACAATTTTATCAACAATGTGTTGATTGTGATCTCCACATTGAAAATATGATTTTAGAGAGTCTGTTAATAAATATGTAGTAATTTTCATAGCATTTCCTTCCGGTGGAAGGAATTATCTCTATTACAATGTTACTAGTATTATACCGATGGGACCACAATTATATATAACAGCAATGAGATAACATGAACAAAAATACGGATGGGGCCATAATTATATATAACAGCAATAAGATAATATGAACAACAAAATAAAATGTTTGGGTAAGAAAGAGATGACCATACGATAAAATTATTTTAGTAGGCATGTTTAGTTGACTTACATCGTAATTAAAATAAGCCTACTCGTATATTTGCTACTATGTTTATCTCTTTCTTACTCTTACTCTTGGTGACATCTGTTATAAATCTAGGGCGTCGAACAGACTTTTTATAAACAATCAACGCACATGACGGTAATTAGTATACGGGAGATCGAGAAAGGTTGTCCAAAAAAAACTACCTTCCAAGTAGTTATCAATATTTCTTTCTAGTGTGATATTAGCCACACTGCTGTTGACAGTTGTTCTCAGTTGTTGTGTGTTTACGTTTCTTTACTTTCCCTTTTTTTTCTGGGACGCCGTTATTATTATACAAAACAGTATTTTTCAATACTAATTAGCCATTGTTAAACGAAGTTTACAATAAGTACAGTGTTTCCAATTAATCGAAAACGGTAATAATTATGTTTGTAAATTTTAGGTTATGTATACCCTTGAACACAACACGTTTATTATTGAATCTTATTTCCGCAATGGCCAACGCAATGAGGATAATGGTGAATGGAAATATTCAGGAAATTTATGTGTAAATGAATTCGTTAATCGGTTCCCTGACGTCGACTTTGATTACGATAATCTGAGCAGGCATGTAAAGCATATCGTACATCATTTCCAAACAAGGGGTAGTGTTGATGCAGGAAAATCTCCTGGAAGACCAACCCTTTTAACTCAGGACACATTAGAGGATATACAGGCACGCATCTTACGCAGCCCTAAAACACCATTACGACAGTTAGCGCAACAAACAGGTGTGTATTTTTTATCCTATGAATTTTTGTATAAAAAAATTATTTTAATTTGTAATTGCAGGGTTAAGCTATGGAACGTGTCAAAAGGCAGTAAGACGAAAACTGCATTTACACCCATATACAGTTTCAGTAATGCAAGAATTACTTCGTCCCGATTATGAAAAGCGTGTGCAGTACTGCAATTGGTTTAACCGAAGTTTAAATAACGATGAAATGCTGGATTCAAGTTTCTTTTCAGACGAAGCCTGGTTTCATCTAACCGGTTACGTAAATATACAAAATTACAGGATGTGGTCTGCTCAGAACCCTGGTGAATTTTTACAAAGTCCACTGCATCCAATAAAGATTGGCGTTTGGATTGCTATGTCAAGGAGACGCATAATTGGCCCTGTGTTTTTTTAAGATACCGTAACAGCTGATCGCTACATCACAATTCTAGACAGATTTATTAATGAACTTCACGATGATGAGTTACGTCAGGGATATTTTCAGCATGATTGTGCACCCGCAGTAAGAAGTCCGGAGTCTTGTTTCACAGTCACGGCAATATACAGATCGCCAAACTCAAATATCACAAACTATCTAGACAGTTTTTTTAATTATTTGGATGAAAAAATAATATTGCAGAGCATGTCATCGTAGGCGATTTAAATATTGATACGCTGGTGCCGCATGCTGACGGAGAGAGATATCTAAGTGAACTAGCTGAAAAGGGTTATTTACAAGCAATAAGTGTTCCGACGAGGGTGAGCGGGAATAATGCTACGTGCATAGATCACATACAAGTGAAAACACAGAGAAACTTATCGGACTTTACGTCTGGGGTATGCGAAATTGACTTTACTGATCATTATCCGATTATGCTGGGGATAAAAAGAATGTGTCGGGAAGAGGAAGAAGTGAACCGTGTGCAAATGAGTAAATCAAGGATAAACTATAAGAAGTTGTCCAATTTAGCGGGGAATATAAATTGGTATGAGATTTGTCAGATAGAGGAACCGAAGTCGGCGATAACGCTTTTCTACCAGAACTTTGAACAACTTTTGGAGGCGGCAACACAGGTGGTTACAAAGAAAGATAGGGTCATTAAACCATGGATATCAAGTGACATTCTAAGAGCTATCAGAACGAGAGATAAGATGTACAAAAAGTGGAAGAAGGCCAGAGATGTGCAGTACGAGCAATATGGACAGGAGTACATCAGATACCGTAATGTGCTGACGAAGAGGATAAGAGCTGCGAGGAGTGAATACTACAGAGAAAAAGCTTACAATTGTAAAGAAGACCCAAGAAGGATGTGGAAACTAGTTGGGGATTTCATCAACAAAAGGAAAGGTGGAGGCAAAGAGTGCATTAAACAATTGTTGACGGAAAGCGGCTCTAAGTTGGAAAACCTGTACGATATTGCGAATGAACTCAATAACTTCTTCAGTACTGTAGGCGGTAACCTAGCAGCAGCGATCAACGTAGAAGAGACAGAAGAGGACGAGATGCTACCAACAACGATGTTTTTGTTACCAGTGAGTGAGCATGAAGTGTTTCGAATTCTAACGTCTTTGGACAATCAAAAATCTGCGGGTCCGGACAGAATTGCGCCTGCTGCATTGAAGGCGGTAGCTGTTTACATTGTTTCTCCTTTAACTCACATTTTTAATTTGTGCTTTAGGGATGGTGTGTTTCCAGAAATGTTTAAGACTGCGGAAATAGTTCCTTTGTACAAAGGTGGGGATAAAAAAATGGCCTCCAACTACAACCCCTTAGCTCTAGTCTCGAATATCGCAAAGATTTTTGAAAAATGTATAGTCAAAAGAATGGTAGATTTTGCAAGAAGAACTAGTTTTCTCTGGGATAGACAGTATGGGTTTATGGCTGGAAGGTCTACCGACGACGCTTTAGCGCTATTAGTGAAATGGATAGGAAATGCGTTACATGCAGGGAAAAAGGCAGCTATGATCAATATAGATCTGGCTAAGGCATTTGATTCTCTTGACCATAAGATATTGTTACGGAAGTTATATAGCTTAGGATATAGAGGAGTGATTCACAAATTGTTGACGGATTACCTAACGGGGAGAACTCAAAAAGTAAAATTGAAGGAGTTGAAAAGTAGAGAAGTGAGTATCAAGTTTGGTGTTCCACAGGGCACGGTCCTAGGGCCTTTATTATTCATATTATTCGTAAATGGTTTGAAGGATGTAAATTGTATGGGGGAGTTGATCTCCTATGCCGACGATACAGCAATCTTTTTCCGTGATACTAGCTGGGACTGTTTGTTCAGAAAAATAGAAGTAGGGTTACCGGAGGCATTAAAGTGGTTTAATTGCAACAAATTAACAGTGAATCTAAATAAAACGAGTTTCACTCCATTTGGGAGTTACGAGAGCAGCCTGCCTGCGCAAAGAAAATTAAAAATACACGATTTACAATGTGTGGGAAGAAATAATTGCAATTGCATCGAAATACAAAGGTTGGACGTAGTAAAGTATTTGGGATTGCAGTTTGATTCAAATTTTAAATGGCGAGAACATATCAATGCAATGGCGGTGAGATTGAGGCGTTCGCTGTACATCTTGGGGAAGTTGAGGCTGGTATTAGGTCAGAAAGGATCAATGAGTGCATACTACACATTCTTTCATTCAGTTTTAACGTACGGCGCAATAGCGTGGGGTGGTGCATATGAAACTGTGATAGGCAAATTAGGAATATTACAAAACAGAGCCTTGAAACTGATTAAATTTAAGAACTTGAGATATAGTACAACTACTCTATATAACGAATGCGAGGTCTTGACCGTGAAGCAATTATACGGCCTAAGTTCGGTGCGGATGTGTGTGAAGTGTAATTTATTAATTCTAAGAAACACTAATATGAGAAGAGCACGAGATCAAAGAGTTGAAATTCCACACCGGAGAAGTAGCGTCGGAATTCGTGCATGGGACAGTGTTGGTTTACGTATATATAACGATCTCCCAATTGAAATAAAAATGATCCGGAATAGAGGCTGTTTTGGTTATGTAGTGAAAAATTTTATAATGAAAAATTGGCATGGAATAGAGGGAGGTCTTACATAGTCAGTGCAGGATAAGAGGTTCAAGGTACAGTTGTTGTTTAAGTTTATGCTGGTTTTATCTTATTTTATAATTTAGTTGATATTTCGCTACAGAGTTTATTTGTTGTTTCGATGGGGCAATATTTTGTAGGCTGATATACACTCCGTTATTAGGAGCTGGATAAGATGGCGTTGAGCGCCAGGGAAGTTAAAACCATATTTCAATTTTTTTAAACTTTTTTTTTTTCTTTGTATATGTTCTGAGAAGAAGGAAGGGAATGTGCGTCATTAGGGTTAAATTAGTTGTAAGTTATATATGCGGTTGTCATATAAGTAGACGTGATATGGAACTGTGTTAGTCGATGAGGCCTGTTTCGGGACACGAGTGTTTGAGCGCTCTTCCGGGGTCGTTATCTGCTGACTCTAGCGAGGTATAATGCGAATATGTGAGTAAATTATTTAAATCTGTCAAAATTACATTTTCAAATATAGTAAAGTAGCATTAAAATCTAGATACTTCGTTGCATATGACAGAAGAATAAACAATAGCAAGTTATATTTTTACATATGTAAATATTTGTAAGTGTAATCACTTGGTTTGTAACTTTGTAAATATCTTGAATATCTTGAATTTTAGAAATGCTGAAATATGAAATAACAAACACAAAAGTAAAACTTAAACCTTAAAGTTATAAAATACACTTAAGAGAGTGTCAAAAACAATCAATATTTACATACAGTCCTTCAAACACGTCAACATTTACAACAATTTTATGATGATCGTATCATTGCATTTCCTCCACAGTCACCCGATTTGACAGCCCTGGATTATTTTCTATTTGGACATTTAAAGAACACGATCCATCAGACCCCCATGCACACACTTGAGCAACTGAAGGATGCAATTACTGCCGCTACTGCAAATATAACTGTACAACAGCTACAAAATGTTTTTAACAGCATGAAAAGAAGAGTTCAGTGCTGTATCAACAATAATGGGGCTCATTTCAAACATGAACTGTAGTAATTCCTGATTAGAGTATAATTTAATTTAGTAAACTTTAATATTCTAATTATTAACCTTAATTAAAACTGATTGCAAATAACTTCTTATTGTCATAATCGTTTTCCTATTTTGAATCTACCATAAATTGCTAAATTCATTTCATACATGACAGCAGATGTCTATGATGACAGTTGGAGGATGTAAATATTGATATACTCGCTGTAGAAAGTAGTTTTTTTCGGACAACCTTTCTCGATCTCCCGGTATATCTACCACGTGTTCAAAAAGAAATTACATAAGGGTTGCCATGGAAAGCAAAACTAATGTCAACAGCAAGCTTCAGAGACAGCAAACTTTAGAATTTCCACAGCAGGTTATAATACCGGGCGATTATAAATGCTTTTCCATCAAGTTCCCTTTGAAAATATTTGTTAAATTTGAATATGTCAGTGGCACTGCAAGTCTATGTCAAATTCGAGGTTAGCAGGTTAGGTTTTCCGTCAGTTTTGACACAGACTGAAACTTAGACAAGGAAAGAGAGGGGACGCATAATTCCACCGCAGAACTTGTGACCAAAAATCGATCCGATGCCATTTTTAGGAGCCAAACATTGGAAGTGGCACCTTCGTGTATTTTGGTGATTTGTGTTGGAAAAAGTGGTGTTTTGTTGTGCCTATGGCTGTAAAAGCCGCAATGACCGAAAGGAGCCTGGAATTACATTTCATACGTAAATATTCTACACCTGTTTCTTGCCACTGGCAGAATACGCGTGGAGCCAGCCGGTAACACAACAGCTGCTGATTTTACACGTCCCCTCTGTTTCCTCGTCTAAGGACTGAAGCAAAGCCTAACCTGCCAACCTCGAATTTGACATAGACTTACAGTGCCACCAACATATTCAAATTTAAAAATATTTCGAAGGAAACTTGATGGAAAAGCATTTATAATCACCCGATATTAACATATGACAACAACATTGACAGTTAATGAATTCTAAAGCTTGCTGTTTACATTACTTTTAGTTTCCATGGCCAACTCTTATGTAATTTCTTTTTGAACACACCGTATATATGAGGAAAGATTTTTCTATTATCTACCTAGCCATGGTGTAAAGAATACAAGATGTAACGTTTCGCAGAATGTGGGCGGTCCTCAAATTCAACCAATAGGACATGGGCCCACAAATGGCACGATTGGTAGTACTGAAGTGTATTGTTGTAGACGCTGTCAATGTCAAATTCGAGGTTAGGTTTTGCATCAGTTGGTGTCAGACTGACGAAAAACCTAACCTGCTAACCTGGAATTTGACATCGACTGACAGTGCCAGCAACAATATACGAACGCGTCCATGGTTACACCAAGATCGCGACCATAATAGATTTCCTGTGTAGGCCCATGGGGGATTGATTGACATCTCCCCTCTACTTTCTGAACGACTGCGCATCTCCGGGAACGTTTCAACTTGTATTCTTTACACCATGTACCTAGCCACGAAGAAAACAAGTGACAATCACAATTTTTTCTCTCAAATAGCTGTGACATTTTGATACAAGCTGACCAAGTTTTGTTCATATTTAAAAGGTTGTTGTTTTAATAGAGGTTTAATCAACAAAAAATGGGTGAAATTCAGCTAGAACATGGATTAATGTGTATGGGAAAGATGCGCCGTCATTTTTTGCGGTAAAGTTTTGGAATAAACAATTTCGATGGGGCAGGGAATCAATTCAAGATGACCCAAGATGCCGAAGGGCTGTTGAAGAAAACCAACAGAATGTCTTTTTTCAAAAATTGTGTTTGTGATGAGACGTGGGTGTAACACTGGGGCTTGAATCTAGTTTAGCGACCACCTCCGATCAACATGTGCTATACACCATTCAGCGCGTCTCGTCGAGCTAAACAATATTGCTGCTGGGGACATTCGAGGCAGACCAACGGTTACTGAGATACAGCACATTAAAGATTAAAATGTCCCACACTAAGTCTATAGCACGTTCGCTTTAAAATGTCTTTATGTTAAATCATGTGTGTTGGGTTGGGTTGGGTAGGG
Source organism: Agriotes lineatus (assembly GCA_940337035.1). Classification (NCBI taxonomy): domain Eukaryota; kingdom Metazoa; phylum Arthropoda; class Insecta; order Coleoptera; family Elateridae; genus Agriotes; species Agriotes lineatus. The sequence goes on from CALNHX010006267.1 coordinate 79,409, forward strand.
TTGGGTTTGGTTGGGTTTAGTTGGTTTGGATTGGGTTGGGTCAGGTTGGGTTGGGTTAGTTTGGGTTGGGTTGGGTAAGGTTAGGTTAGGTAAGGTTAGGTAAGGTTACGTTAGGTTAGTTTAGGTAAGGTTAGGTTAGGTTAGGTTAGGTAAGGTAAGGTTAGGTTAGGTTAGCTTAGGTTAGGTTAGATTAGGTTAGGTAAGGTTACATTAGGTTAGGTTATGTTAGATTAGTTTAGGTAAGGTTATGTTAGATTAGGTTAGGTTAGGTTAGCTTAGGTTAGGTAAGGTTAGATTAGGTTCGGTTAGGTTAGGTAAGGTTAGGTTAGGTTATATTAGGTTAGGTAAGGTTACGTTAGGTTAGGTAAGGTTAGGTTAGGTAAGGTTAGGTTAGGATAGGTTAGGATAGGTAAGGTTAGGCTAAGTTAGGTAAGGTAAGGTTAGGTTAGGTTAGGTTAGGTTAGGATAGGTTACATTAAGTAAGGTAAAGTTAGGTTAGGTAAGGTTAGGTTAGGTTAGGCAAGGTTAGGTTAGGTTAGGTTAGGATAGGTAAGGTTAGGTTAAGTTAGGTAAGGATAGGTTAGGTAAGGTTAGGTTAGGTTAGGCAAGGTAAGGTTAGGTTAGGTTAGGATAGGTAAGGTAAGGTTAGGTTGGGTTAGGATAGGTAAGGTTAGGTTAGGTTAGGTAAGGTTAGGTTAAGTTAGGTAAGGATAGGTTAGGTAAGGTTAGGTTAGGTTAGGCAAGGTAAGGTTAGGTTAGGATAGGTAAGGTAAGGTTAGGTTGGGTTAGGATAGGTAAGGTTAGGTTAGGTTAGGTTAAGTTAGGTAAGGTTAGGTTAGGTTAAGATAGGTTAGGTTAGGTTAGGTTAGGTTAGATGGCGCGCAGTGACTTGTTATTAGCCTTTGGTGAGGCACACTGCGCGAAGCGCTGCGTAGGACCCGCCAAAGACCCCAGTGTTTTCCACGAAGAAAAAATTTATAAAAAAAACTTTAGTGCTGTATCTCAGTAACCATTGGTCTGCCCCGAATATCCCCAGCAACAATATTGTTCAGCTCGACGAGACGCGTCGAATGGTGTATAGCACATGTCGATCAGTGTTGGTCGCTAAACTAGATTCTTACCACACTGAGACCCACCGACAAAACAAGGGATCTCCGCCACCAAAAAAGCAAGAACGCAGTCTTCATCAGGAAAATTGATGGCTATGGTGTTTTGGAATGCAGAAGGGATATTGTTACTTGAATATATGAAGAAAGGCTCTACAATAACCGAGGAAGTCTATACGGAAACAATTAAAAAATTAAAATTGCCATTCACATAAAAGACCCCAAAGTTGTGAGCGAAAGATTATGCTGCTTCATGACAATGCCAGAGTCCACAAAGCTCGCTAAATCCAAGAAGTAATCAACGACTGCGGTTTTATAGAGATGGGACATCCACCTTACAGTCCGGACTTGGCCCCGAGTGATTATTATCTCTTCCCTAAATTAAAAAACCGCTTGAGAGGATGGCGTTTTTCATTGAATGAATGCTTGAAAACTGCGGTGGTAGTTTTTTGTAGACCTGCCAAAAAACAATTTTTTTTTAAAATAAATGTGTGTAAGCGTATGTTGAAAAATAAAATTATGTTTTTTCTCTAAATCTTTTTTTTTCCATGGTTAGGTAGATGATTTTTTAACTGTGTAGAGACTGAGTACCCCTTAATTCTTGAGAGAGCAAATTGAATTCCTTAGAGTAATGTAATTTATAGATTTTTGACCAATATTTTTCAGAAGTTTATTGATTTCAAATAATTATTGATTTTTCTTCTTGTGGAATGTCCCTGTTGAATGATTTCTGCAGAACAATTATGCTTACTGTATAACTAGCGTATTTTGTAAGCTTTTCATAAGCCTTTCGTTAGCTTTTAATGAATAGTTATATTGTTATATCAGAAATTTTTTATTCAGTAAACCACACTTTGTAACAAATTTGTAAAACTTTAAGTATGCCGTTTGTTGCGACTGAGGTTCCCGTATGATACTCTTTAGCCTGTCGTAACGAGTTTAAATGAATTCATAAAACGCCCCTGTGCCACAAAGCGCAATTGAATTCATTTGGAAGAGTATTAAAATGCCCGTGACTCGCATACTTCTTCAGTAAGCGATTCTTTGAAACACTGCATAAGCAGTTTGACGATGCGGGGCCAGGTGGGTTTTTCTTCGAAACTATATTGCAGGTACTACCGTTTTAGCTCCACGAATTACGCCCCAAGCTCTCTGGAAACGCTTAAATTAACTGCCGAATATTCTGGAACTTTCCTTGTTCTTTGTTCTTCTTGCAGCGGCCGTAGTGACGTAATCTATCAAATCGTTTCTTTATTGCTTCCGTGGCGACAGGTTGGCGCTTTGAAAAGCTTGTGGGCTTCCCCGAATTCGTTTGCCATATTTCATTTAGTGGTGCAATAGTGAAACAGAAAATTTAGCCTGCCGTGGCAAGAAAGAGATGCATTTTTTTCGACGCGGGGGCTATCATCAAGCTGCCCGTGATTTTAGAATTTAATTATCGTTGAGCTGTGAACTACAACAGACGTGAATGAATTTTCACCACCGGTCGCGAAGTCCGCAACCGGTGGGGTTGTTCAAGTCATCATAGTTCCGCTTTCGATTTAAATAAGTAAGTGCTTTCGTTAAATTTTTTGTGTTAACGGGAGTTCGGCCGAATCTTTATAAGTGGCGAGGTGGTTGAAACCTTTTTTTTCAGTGTCTTTTGCAGCACGTGGCAATGAGGCCAACGTAGTTTTCGCGCAAGGCGTCCTTGTTTCGCTTGTTTCTGCTCACTGGATATCGTGAGAGAAACAATTTTGCACCTGTTGCACATTCTGTCAAGACGCCCGTAAGCCTAAGTGAATAGTTCTCGTGTTGATTGGGAAAAGTTGCGTATTTGCAAATTCAATTTTACGTCGAGCCCAACCTGAAGTAATTTCGCTCGCTGCTGGTCGCAGCTTTCGTCTTCAGTGACAAACACCTTTGGTCACTGCCTGATTCTGGCCGATTCTCTGTACAACCCCTTTCTACGTCGTGGCGGTCTGCACTGCCGCCCCTAGCTGCCTCTGGTTGCCGCCAAGCTATTGCAGGATTCTGCCGCTGTAACATCTGCACCCCTGCCTGTAGACCCACGGAGAAACATGTTTTCGCTAAAGGTAGGACAGCATTCTTACTTGCTGTATTGTGTGTACCGCGGACGTGCCCGAATATATAGTGTGCGTCGCCTTTTTCTTTTGAACGTTGCGCAGGCTAATGCCTAGAGGAAACCTTGTTGTATTATTTGTGAATTGTTGGGGAAACATCCCAGTCATTTAATTCTGTTATAATCTAGCTGTTAAGATAACCTTTTTGGCTGGGATCACTATATTTTCAGTTGGGGTGTTTTGAATAACCATTTGTTTTGTAATAAACCCGGACTTATTTCATTGTCTTGCTAATAAATGTAAATTTGTTAAATTAATTCGAGTTTCTTTAATGTGTTATGAAACCACTGGTCTTCAACCAGTGACGAAGTGTGTTCAAGGAAATGTCATTGTAAAGCCAAAGCATGTTCCTTTGTTGATCAAGCCCCTACAGTATTGGCTTGAATTAGAACTTTAAACTTTCAGAAGGGTGGCCAGCGCAGGTGAGTCATTTGATTTTAAGGCCACCCTGTGTGTACCCGCAGACCTGGGGAAGCCTGGTGGACGATGCTGAGGCAAGGTGCAGCAGGCCTAGTGAATTTTAGCATAGCTTCCGTGACCTTTCTCGCTTTTGTCACGAAAGTAATTCTTCCCCAAAGCGAGTGGCGCCTTGAACAATATTTTTGAGTAAGAGTATAGGGTAAGTCTTCGTCGGTTTCATTAAGCCATCGAACCACGCCTTCCCCGATCGAACTAGACCGAGGGTAACAGAAACACCTCCATCTGTTTTGACACATTTTAGATCTGTGTATGTGCAAAAACCGGCAAACCCTTCACTTTTTGACCGAATTCGCACATTAGGGTGTTTAATGTCTATTGAATTAAATTAGTATGTAACAGAGCGTATTGTTGAGTTTGATACAAATTATAAGTATAATTTATCAGAGAAAATCTGTGTCTTTAAAATTGTTTTAGAAGAGATCAGAGTGATCCTTTTAACCTACCTAAGTAAAATTTTATACAACTATTTAGACTATCGCGTGACTTGGCTAGAAATGTGTGTGATACGTTGACTCCACTCCACTGTTATTCCACCAACATTCTTTTTTTATGCACATAGTTCTTACAAAAATACCGAGAACCTAGCGACATTTGCAAGGTCGCCCGAGACTTTCCAGAATGTGAATGAGAATAATGTCTGCCGATATAAAAACGCTGTGATCACACAAAGGAGACTAGAGTGGAATTGAGTTGTACGACATGCTTAAGAACTACGAGTGATTTTAATAAGATACATTAGTAGTGCATGTGTGTAAATAAATTACAATAAAGACTTGAACGTGCATACGTCGATCGTGTGAATAATTATTACTCCGTAATTTTATTAAGGATAGATGGTTAAAAACGGGTAGCTTTGTCAAGTCTGAAAAAAAGCTGGATGAGCAATCAATTGCTTCTTCTACTTCAGTTCCTGATTTGGAATCAACACATGGTGGCAGTAATTAAAGTTGTAGTGAGCTACCGTCTTGCCAGTCAGAAACTAAATTGCTTTGTATAATTTGTAATGAAGTCCTGGGCAACAGCAGTTTATAAACATCACTTCTTCGTAAACACATTGATAGAAAACATCTGACGTATAAGGATAAACCAGTTGAGTATTTAAAACAAAAATTGCAGGTGATAAAAAGTGTAGTATTTCTTCTTTCCTGACAGCTTCAAACGCAGATAGTAAAAATGCCCTTGAGGCATCATTTCGAATAAGTTACAGAACTGCAAGATCTGAACGAGCACATACAGTGGCAGAAAATTTGAATGGACTGTGTGCGAAAGACATCATGAAGTGTATGCTTGACCTGGTTCCCTTATCACACAACACAATATCGTGGAGAATTAATGATTTGATAAATGATGTGGAAAGTGAACTATAGAAAAGAATAAAATTGAATTATTTTGCGATCCAACTTGACAAGTGGCCTGTTTTTAACCACAAAGTCGTGGTTCTACGAGCCCTTGTGCTTGTATACCGGGTAGATGGCTAGCTTTGCTCGTTGAAAGTGAGGAAGAGTTCCCTTGTTACGAGTTAAGACTACCACAGATGTGGCTACACGACGTGATAGTCAAAGAGACTGCGATACAGTGGCGGCTTGTGATAATTGTATTTGGGGAGCTCTTCATTTTTAACAATTGCTAATAAATAATAATTAATGACTCACCTACATTCCGGCAATATTTTAATTCAGATATAGCAATTATTTTTAATTTTAATAATTCAAAAAGAAACATTATATACACAGAACAAAAATTATTGAAACACACCACAAAATGTACATAAGTGTTAAAAACCTATAAATAACTAGCTTTCTACCAGTTTTAATCTAAAATGAACTCAGTGCCAAAAATTAAAAATTTTAACCCCGTTCCTTTTTACTTTTACCCCCTTTTTACCCATTTGGGAGAACAACAGCGCTGCTTCTCATTGTTCTGCAAGCAATTATACCGATAAGAACTAATTTAATGCCAAAACAGTGCTCATGTTTGTAAATAAGCCTGCCAGTTTTACTACGTGCGGGGCTATAGCACAGTTCGCCTTCGGAGCACATTGAAGCTGCTGACTTCAATTCTGCTGCATCAGCGTTTTCGCCCCTAATTGATACGAGCACGTGTGCTGACACATAATTACATACTTCGCATAAGTTGTTTTACTTGTTTAAGCGGTATCAAATAGCTACTTCCGGATCTCATTACTTAAACCCCGTTACACTATAACAGCAGGATAGATGATAAAATATATTTTCAGTTATAAAATTGATATTTTTTTCTAATGCTATATAGGCTCTTGACGGCTGGGAGGCTAACGCCCCTGCGTCCCTAACGAGCAGCCGCCACTGGAATGATATTTAAAAATCCCTATGTAGCCACCGGGGATCAAACCCGATTCGGTTGCCTGAAACTCGAGCATGATGTTTGCTTGACCATCCGCTCTCTAAGCTCATTTCTAACAAAACTAACCCCACAGCAGTCAGAATATACCTTTCTGGGAGATTATCTTAGGTATATTTTGATCAGTCGGATTAATTGTACAGCTTTTACTTGTAGCATTGTAAAAAAACTACTTGTAGAAAGGAGCTTGTACAACTTTTACTTGTAGAAACTTCAAGTTGTAGAGCCTTTAATTGTAGAGCTGATGCCCCTCCTTCTAATAATTAACGTAAGATTATTTCATAAATCGTACACATAAGAATTGTGTTTTTGTGTAAGCATGCATTTTCATTGTTGAATGCATGATGAAAAATAAAAAGAAGTTTGAAAGACGTTTTATAAAAAAATCCACAATTGTTTATTAATTACAGTCATGTGAAGGGTAGAATATTAACAAAACCCGGAGCCGCATTCAAACAGGGCGTGCTTAGTGTTAAAAACCAGTCAGCAGAATGAATTTTTTGACGGTTAATATTTGGCACAACAATATTTTCTTAAAGGGAGGCTTTAAGCTTTTATTTGGTACCTTTTTCAATTAAGTTCCTCTCAACTAACGTGATTCACTAAAAATAATAATAATAATTGTGCTCTATCCAACGATTGCTCTTGCATGTGTCTTCCTGATCATGTGAAAATGTTAAAAAAACACCAGCTTCAAAAAGATACAAAAAATAAGTTAGACAGAACGAAATGAAACCATCCTAGAGATGATAGGTGAATAAAAACAACTTTGGAAAGAAACATAGAAATTAAAGATCAGCATCGTGAGACATACACTACATACAAACAATTAGTAAGAAATGTGCAAATGGATAGGAGTGGTGAGCTGCAACAAACCAATCAACAGGTTAAAGACCATCGGACTAGGTGCAGTATAAAATTACCAAAGTGGGCAAAACTTAATTTATGCAAATAATCCCAACCTTCTGATGTAGTTTCACTGAGTCGAAGCCATCAACGCCCTCCAATACAGCCCTACCTGTGACGTGTGAATATTAAATTATTTTGGTTTCATTTGCTAAAGGTAATCGCTGAGCTCTGAACCCCTTAAGTTGATTCTCACCTACTTATAACTACTTTTAACCGTTTTTAGTCGAGCTCATAATAGACGTAGACATTTTGAGATGAAAGTTTAAACTATAATTAAGAATGGTTCTTTATCGGGTTAATATCGCATTCTTTAGTTGTTGCCGATTTTAGAATTGCCAGAGTATGTAACTACAAAAAAAGTTCGAGCTGGAGTTGGGTCTATAAAGTCAATGAGGACGTTGAAGCACTTTCATGACCAGTTTAAAAAAGCAGTCCCGTTTGTTGTACGCAGCATATTTGTTCACTTAAAAATATATTCACAAGACTTACCACACTGCAAGGAAGGAAAAAGTGACGATCTGGAGGGTGGTGTAAGTTTCAGCAGAGCTGCAGCAAGAGCCATCGTTAAAGTTCATATAATCATTGCAATACATATTGAGCAATATTTGGGTATCGTGCTGCAGGGCCCGAGCGGCTAAGTGGACTCCGTCAGGACTCTCCGAGACCATTCCTTGAGCAACTAGTCTGGCACTCCACCACAGCTCTGCAGAAGAATACGACAGAACCTAAAAATAAATCTGTAGTAAAGATAAAACCAATTTCCGGCTAATACCTCAATCGCAGCTTTGTTATACAAATCGATCTGCTCATTAGTCACCATTTGGAGTTCAGGCTTCAACTTATCGGGATTGACAGGTTCCTGCAATGCCCACAAAACCCGTGTGTTGCGCTCATGCAGCCGGTCGATAGGCTGCACGAGCCGTGTCAGATTAACATTGTACTCTTGGACGGCCACCATGGATGCATTGGATGTCTTGATTGACCACAACCCGCATCCTGCAATAACCACTGATGGGGGTTCTTTTGCTCCTTGCCATTTTCTAAATGTCAACATTGCATTATTAATAAATTGTTAAAAAAGTTAAGTTGCATCTTGAAAAATATATAGCAATTTACTACATTACATGATAAAACAATACAACATTTTGCTAGGTCATTGCCCGCACATTTTCAAAATAGTAATGTGGGGCTCATTCCAAAAGCCTAGAGACCCCTTATCTAAATAATTAACTTTTCCATTCTGATTGTTCACTCCATAATAGAACTTGAACCAGGCTAAGTTAAAGGTATCTACATACATTATATTGGGTTGTGCCTTCTGGTAAAAAAAAAATTATTACTTTAGGCACTCGTGTTTTTCCTTTGCTTATCTTTTATTTTAGGGAAAGAGCATTATATAGAATTACGTAAACAGTACACTCACCTAAAAGTCTCTACCATATGTCTGGAAATATATTGGCTCCATACGAACTCAACCTTTATTCTTAGCTTGTTGTCAATGTGTGTCATGTTCATGTCCATTTGTTCCGGAGCCTTTTCAGTTATTTCGTCTCGATACTGTAGGTGTTCCACGAATGCCAAATACAATTCCTGTATTCTTGAATCCCCAATGAAAACAAAGTACGACTCCTTCCCGTAAAATGCTAGGTACCGCAAACATCTCCTTGTGTCTCTAAAAAAATTACCAAAGGTTCAAGGAGCAATATTATTTACTCTAGTTACATACATCTGACTGTACCGATGCAGCATGCATCCGTATGGCTGCCATTCTTGATTTGCCTTGTATCGACCATCTGATAGCAACCACCTACACGAATCTATTCCTAAGAAAATAGTTTAGAAATTAAGATATTAAACTAGTACAATAAATTACAAAGTTGGCAAAAAGTTAGGTGACTATAAATTAATGAATTTATTTTTCGAAATAATTTCCTGAAATTGAGATTGTTCTGTGTAAAATAAGCTTTATACAGGCGTTGCAAAACAAAAGCAGGCACATAATACATAACCTAAAAATATTTACTTACCGTATCTCAAATGTAATAAGCCGTGGTAGCACGCGAAACCTAAAACCAGGAGTAGAGCTGCTCTTTTAGCATTTGTCGAGTTTATCTGTTCGATAACCTGTTCAACACGAGACTTTTCATTGGTCATAATAGCTTTATATTCCCATTTAACACAAAATTGACAGCTACAGTTGGCTGCGGTTTAGGATACGTTTACACATACTAGTACACATACAGTTGTATTTACTTTGGTAGCTATATGAATAAAAATCCTGTCGCAACAACTATCAGAGCCAAATTAACTTTATCAATGACTCATTTTCTTTTATATTAGTTGAGAATGATAAAATATATCACACTTATGTTGATTTTTATTAAATGAATTACTGATGTATTAAAGTATTGGGTATTAACTATTAACATATCTAGGAATGTTATGATTAATAACATCCGTGATTTGTTCAATAGTTTATCGGTTGCCATGTACAGATCAGTTATGATTTAGTTACCAGCCTACTTTTGTATATGTAAACAAGGGATTAATATCCTGCAACGGATATAATTTTTATATGTATCGATTTAAAAAATATAACGGGTGACTATAAATGATTGTATTTTTTTTTCTTAGGTTGGCACTGTTTATGTTGGTGGCACTGTAAGTCTATGTCAAATTCAATGTTTGCAGGTTAGGTTTTGCGTCATTCCGTGTCAAAACTGACGCAAAACCTAACCTGCTAACCTAACCTGGTATTATTATTGAACTACCACAATAAATTAGTTACTAAAAGAGAGGATGTTTTGCTGATTTAAATTTGCCCATTGTAACCATGAAAGTACGTCCAGCGATTAATTCTTCTTCAATTAAGCTAAAATAATTTAAAATCATTAACAAACATATTTTGGGCTACAACTTGAAAGTGGTTCCTTTAATTAAAAAAAAATCAACAGCGGATAATCTACAAATTTCCTTATAATTAGAGCGGTAATTCAGAATTACTTGATATTTACTTATTGCAATTTAATAATTGTAATTACATTTTTTCTTCTTCGTTGTTTATGAATAGATATCTGGGCACACGAATAAAAGTAAAACAAATTAAGTTCTTTGAAACTGCTATCTTATTTTTGATTACAATGATATCGCCGATAATTAAATAGGATTATACAGTGCGTCTCGCAGAGAATCAGACATAAAGAAATCAATATTGGAAAATTATGAAAAAATAAACTATTGCTGTCTACGCATCAAGGTACGCGACTGGTGAGAAATGAAAACAATTTGGAAGTAATTTGATGTTTGTCATTTCTAACAAATCACGTGCCCCGATGCCTACGCAGTAATAGTTTATTGATTGCCGAATAATTTTCCAATGTAGATTTAGTTATGTCTGATAGTTGATGAGACACACTGTATATAATAAACGTATAATTATTTGGACTTTGTCTATATACAGAGAGATTTTCTTTACTACGAACATGGCAGACGATATGTCGAATTTACAAATGCCGAGAATTTGACGTTGACATTTCACTAAATTCTGTCAACAGATAATATCTGCTACAATTTCTTTTTTAAAATGGATAACTATGAAGTACTCGAAAAAGTTCAAGTTATAAAATGGTATTATCAAGGTCAAACGTTCCGAGAAATTCAAAATTCGTTCAGAAGAGCATTTGAAAATAGGCATTCTCCATCATTATCAACATTGCACAGGATTATTTCAATTTTGAAAAATTTGGATGTGTTTCTCCCCAAAATCACAAAAGGGCAAGTGCTCCCAACGAGGACAGGGCTTTAAAGGAACTAATGGTTTGTACTACCGCTAATGACAATCCAGATTATTCCCTCAAGCAAATTGCTGAAGTAGTAGATTTAGGCGCTTCCACTGTTAGAGTTATTTTACGGAAAAATGGTTATCCGTCCTACAAGCTGCAAAGGACCCACGAAATTCTTCTCGATGATAATTTTAGACGTATGGAATTTTGTGAAAATGTAATAGAAATGGCGAATAATGACGAAAACTTCCTCCGGAAAATAATTTTCACCGATGAATCAACATTTCCAGTGCGTGGTCGCCATAACCCACAAAATATAAGGTACTGGTCGCGAGATAACCTGCATAGGTATTTTGAATTCCGGACCCAGTACCCCCAAAAATTAAATGTTCGGGGAGGAATGCTGGGTGAGAGCATGATCGGTCCAGTTTTTATTGATGGAACTCTAACCGGTCCTAAATACCTTGACCTACTGCAACAGCAAATCATTCCAGAAATTCGACGTATAGCGGGTGAAAGATTTAATGAACTGTGGTTCCAGCAGGATGGCTGCCCCGCTCACAACACTGTTTTAGTTCAAGAATATCTGGACAGTATATTCCCAAATAGATTGTTGAGTGGACGAGGAACCATTTTGTGGCCAGCTAGATCTCCAGATCTCTCTCCGAATGATTACTTCCTATGGGGCTACATAAAATCGAAAATTTATGGTTTTCAGGATAATAGAGCCAACAATTTTGGAGAACTGAGGTTAAAAATTGAAGAGGAGTTTGAGAGTATTACCCCTATATGCGGGTAGCGGGTAGATCCTCCACTGCGATCCTGGCGAAGGAGAGATCTACTTCAGGGATAGCAACCCTGCCCACGTGAGCTCATGGTCCTACCCCACCTCCTAGTACAGGGGTAACCATGTCCTAACCATAATCCTATCCAATCCTTGATTTTATCCTTTCTACATCCTATCCAACTCGCCAAGACGCCCGGCAAGCGCGGCGTTTTATCATATGCCAAAAACTCTCTAATGATATGTCGAATTCTGGAAAGTTTAGACCCCAGGTGAGTGGAGTAAAAAACTCACAGTCTCACCCTGACACGTCAGGCTGCCCCGCGGATTCTGGGGGGGGCAAGAGTTCGAATTCAAATTCAAATATGCATGCTAACCGGATACCAGCAAAACACACAAAATTATGGATTGCTACTTATAACGCTCGTACGCTAAGAACTGATGATAAAATGGTAGAATTGGAGGAAGAATTAAAGAAAATAAATTGGGACATCTTAGGCCTATGTGAAATTAGAAGAGCTGGAGAAAATTGGATTACTCTACAATCAGGAAATACATTCATACACAAAGGTGGAACTGACGGAACCACAGGAGGAATCGGATTTATTATCAATAAGAAACTAACCCCATATATTAAAACTTTCAAAGCAGTTTCAAACACAGTCGCCTACGTAGTTTTAAAATTATCTGCAAGCATGAAAATTAAAATTATTCAAGTCCATGCACCTACTTCACAACATTCGGATGAGGAAGTAGAAGAGTTTTATGAACACATAAAAATCGCTATAAAAGACGACCCCACTAGGTGGAAAATTATTATGGGGGATCTTAATGCCAAACTGGGCAAAAGACAGGAAGACAATGAGGTATACATCGGAAAGTTCGGAATCGACGAAAGAAACGTACGAGGAGATACCCTGATGAATTTTATGTGCGAATATAAATTATACGCTATGAACTCATTCTTTAAAAAACGAAAGGAACGAAAATGGACTTGGATATCACCAAACGGAAAGACAAAAAACGAAATAGACTATGTGCTTACAGACAACAAAGAAATAATTCACGACGTTACTGTACTAAATGCATTTAATACTGGCAGCGACCATAGACTCGTAAGAGCACTAATTAATATAAACAAGACCTTAGAAAGGAAAAAAATGATAAAGAATGTGACGAATAAAATAAAAGCAGAAGAAATACGAGAAAGAAGAGAGCTGCACGAAGAAATAATAAACAAAAACTTGGGGAAAGTTAACATCAATGAATGTATGGACACGGTGGATGAAGTAAATAGCAAAATAACAAACGTAATATGCGCTTCTATAAGAGAATTAAAAAAGATAATACCACATAAAAAGAAAAAGATTATCAGCGAAAACACAAAAGTGCTGATGAACACGAGAAGACAACTGGCTAAAGAAAATAAAAGAGCAACAGAAGAATACTCAAAAATCAATAAAGAAATTAGACGATCTATAAGACAAGACAGAATAAAAACACAAGAACAATTAGTGA
>CALNHX010006268.1:0-92486 GCA_940337035.1 Agriotes lineatus
ACCTATATGAAATGAAAGAGGATAAAATTTCCTGCATTTTCTGTACTTGAGTTTTTTCTCCGATCAATCGTTCAGCCGCGAGAGCACCTCCAAGTTAGTTGTTAAAAGCAATAAACGAGAATTATCCAAGTTTATTTCAAAGTAGGTAACTCGAAAACTATCCATTTTTCGTAAATAAAAAATGATATATGAAATGGATCTTCACATAGAGTAACTATGAAATAAACTGGGATAATTCTCGTTTTTAGCTTTTAACACCTAATTTGGCGGCGCTCACGCGGCTGAACGATTGATCGAAGGTAAAAACCACAAGTACATAAAATATAGGAAATTTTATCCTCTTTCATTTCATATAAGTTCAACATTTACGAAATTGGATAGTTTTTGAGTAATTTTAGAAAAACTAAAATTATCGATTTTTTACAAAATTTTTGCTTAAAAACACGTGTTTCCGGTCAAAATTCTTATTGGAAAACCTGAGATTAGTGTACCCAAAAAACATATAGAAACCAAATATCAAAGCTCCACCAAAACTTTCCCCTATTTTCTACGATTCTACCATCGGATAATATTATTTCATACTGGACAAAGTTAAACGCTTTAATGAAATTTAGTACAAGGGCTCTTACTTTGCATTTTTCCTATTTAGCTCTTCATATATGACTTTGCAGTTTCAATATTCCTTTTTTGACGTAATCGACTTTGAGTATTGCTTACACAATTGACAATTAAGTCTGTCTGGTACTACTCTTTCAAATTTTTTTACAGCAAATTTGAAAATGGTCCGTATAAGCCGTTCACGATCTTTTTGGGTCAGGTGAGGCTATGACCATCTAGTAATTTTGTTGGCAGAACCTCTGTTGCAACAAAACTCCCTCATGGAAATTGACACTTCTTGTGTTAGGTTAGGTTGTTTTCAGTTTAAGGTTATATTTTCTGAATAGGTACATTGTTGCCGGATATTCTCTAGTCTCCACATCGACTCGCGTTCTTTTAAATTTGGTCTGTCCTTTTTAGATTGGAAGTAGCATCGTTCAATGGAAATTTTTTGTTGTAACAAAATTATTTTGGGGATTTTGACTTTTCCTTTGACGGAAATTAAAATTATTTTTACACATTTGATAAATCATTTATTTTCTTAGGAATATTAAAATAATAAATCTGGCAATGTGGTGGCACGAAAATGTCGAACAGACACTGACAGAAAAAAAAAGTTGCATCTACTACATCATCGAATCAGTTAGTCCAACATGAAAAGAAGAAATCATAGCCAACTCTGTCCCAAAAAGGTCGTGAACGGCTTATAATTAGCGACCTCATTTCTGCAACCGTATACTTGTATTTGTGTTATTCTCATTTTTAATTCATCTGAGAATTTTCCATGCTTGATTGCTGTATTTACTAACTAATTTAGATACGACTGTGCTTCCAAGGCGCTTAACAATATTGGGCTTAATTCCGTCGTGACCTGGAGCTGCATTATTTTTAAGTTTTTAAATTCTTTTTATTATCTCTTCCTCGTTTTGGGAAATTCTGTTTGATTCAAAAAGCACTGTGTTATGTAGATTCTGTTGTATTCCATTTATTATTTTGTCAGCCACACTTGTAAAGTGACTTCTTTTTTTCTTTCAATGTTCACTTATTATTTCACTGTACTACAAATGTGCCTGTGTTTAAGTGCAGTTATTATTTCAGGACCTTAAAATATTTTTGTGATGGACTGTCTGTGGCTTTGAATTTGTCTGCAAAATGTTACCCTGTGTTTTGTTTTACTGCCATTTATACTTCTTGCGGTGTGTAGCGGGTAGATACTTTCTATGGTCCCCATAGGAACAAACCTACTTCAGGGAGTTGGCGACCCTGCCCAAGCGAGCTCATGGTTTCTCACATCCCCTACTGCCCGGGTGACAACCTTCATCATAACCACGCCCAATTTTATCCCCCCCCCTTCATTCAACAAGGAACTGGGAAGCAGCAGTTTCTTAAGCAGACTTGGGCGGAGATTAAGTAATCGGTACGGCCATAATCTGCATAACTGCCAGCGTCATCGACTTTCTTGGTTTAGCGGTGGTAGCACTGCGATGTAGAAGAAACCGGGAGCCCACTACATTAAGTACATCCCATGAACACTGCCATGATGATGAATACACAGAATATAGAGTTACCACGTCATGGCGCCTCGATTCACAATCGGCGTCGTCTGGGTTCCAGGCCTAACAATGAGAAATATGCTACTGGCCATGAAGATGCAGGCGATCAGGTGTCTCATGGAAACTATGCTACTGGAAGAACACTATCACTAGTCAGCAAACGGAGAAGTGGTCTACTAAAACTAGGCGCATGGAATGTTCGAGGTCTCCCGCGGACAGGAAAAAACCATATAGCTGAGCAAGAGCTAATAGGAAGTAACATCAAAATATATGGTAGAAGCGAGATCCATTGGTAAAATAGTGGGCATTTTAATAGCCACCATAGTACGATCTATTTTTCAGGCAGCAAAACACAGAACTTCTGCGGGGTTGCTTTCATCATATCCAAGAAATTGAACCCGCTGGTAACAGGATATAATCCTGTAAATGAACGAATTATTATCTTAACATTAGACACACGCCCCTTAAGGACCACGTTAATCAAGTATATTTACCAACATCAGCTGCAGGTGAAAAACGCCTCGAACAGATTTATGAAACTCTAAATAAAGTTGTTGCTAGTGTACCCAGCAGTCACTTTTTAACAGTTATGGCCAGCTCTTGATCCAATTTGTGCAAGAACACAGACTTGTTATAGGTAATACGTTGTTCGCACATCATCCACGAAGGCTTTATACATGGACTTCACTAAATGACAGACGTCGCAATCAAATCGACTACATACATATTCGTGAAAGATGGCCCACTGCTCTTTGGAACGTCAAAACTTTACCAGTCAGGAAAACAGTAGATACAGCAAATAGCAAAAAAATCTAGAAGTACAACTGTACAAGCAAAGACACAACACTGGATGTCTAACAACACATACTCACTCGTTGAACACCGTCGACTCTTAAAACTGTCTCAACATAAGAATAAAACGGAACAACTCAGGGTGTTAGATAAAGAAATCAAAAAAGCTCACAGGAGAGATAAAAATATACACATTAAAAATATATGTAGTGATATTGAAAACCACTCATTCCAACAGCAGACAAAGGATCTTTTTAAAAAGGTAAAATATCTTGCCAGAGATTTTAAACTTAAGTCGTATAAACAACGAGTTAATAACGAACATTGAAGAAATTGCAGCGGTGTGGAAAGAATATTGTGAAAACCTTTTTGCTGCTGAATACCTATCCCCAGAACCATTGAAACCTGCTGATTTGCAAGAACCGTCATTAATGAAAGCCGAAGTTGAAAACGCTATTCAGCATCTCAAGGATGACAAAGTAGCAGGCCCAGACGACATATCTGCCGAGGTCATCAAGCTTTTAGGACAACAGGGAGTCGACCTTTTACATAAAATCTGCACATTCCGAGGAATTCCGGAGAATGGCCGAAAGAGTGGTGCCAATCAATTTTCATCGCTGTACAGAGTCCTTCACGACGAGCTGAGTCTATATGTATATGGGAAATTACTGGGAGTAGTATTCTGAAAATTTGTATACGGGAGTGTTTCTAAGCGCTCGTTTCAACTGAAATATTTTCAGGTACTACCGAAAATGGACCCCAACTTCGTTATTTTAAATGGAATATTACAATTTTTATTGAAATTTTCAAATCTACGTAGAATTTCAATCTAACTTCATATGGAACATTATATGCGTAGAATGCGCCATTTTTGAGTTATTTCAGTTTTCTTGGAGATTTTGGGCAGATGTAGAACCCTAAAAAAATTTTTTTGCGAAATCCAAGAGAATCAGAATAAATATTTTAGAGTCTGCACAAATGAGACCTATAGCTATTCAAATATTTGAAAACTTGTCAAAAAATTATACAGGGTGCTCCGAATTTGTCGCCGAATTTTGCTATTTAAAAAATTCGAAAACTTATTTTTTTTAAATGGCCACTTGCCTTTTTCTCTTCACCAGAGAAATGTTGCCTCATCCGTCCAAATCAACTTTTGCAAAAATTATTCGTCTTCCTGAGTTTTAATTAATATAAATTCAAAAAAGCCGTTCTTTTTTGATCGTCACCTGGCTTCAAATTTTGTACTAATGACCATGGATAAGGATGGAACTTATGTTTATTCATAATTCTGTAAATACTCTTATCTCAGGTCAGTGGCGTAACTACCGAGGGGGCAAAGGGGGCAGCGGCCCCCGAGCCCTGAATATCAGGGAGCCCAACAGACCTCCTGAAGTTTAAAGCCCGACAGGGGCAAACACTCGCTATTTGAAATAATTTTTTGGCTCCGCTTAATTGTTTTGCCAGTTATCCAATTATTTCAGGCCTAACCTGTATATTTTTATTTGAATTATAAATCCTTTGCATTTCTAATTTTGAATTTTTCCAAACCACCTTATTTTGCACCTCGATCGAGTTCCTTTCGTTTGCGCGATGCCCTTTCTGACCCGCGCTATCTCTTATCACAGGCAGTTGTAATGCGGGCTTTCTTTTGGAAACGAAATGTTGGTCCGAGCACTTGCTGCTCTCTCCTGAGCCCGCCGTCACCGGCGCGGCTGAGGTTTGATTTTAATTAAGTCAAATTACGTGCGCTCAATTAATTTAATGAGCAGTGTGTTTCCTAGGGCTGACAATGATCAGGTACGAAGGCGCTTTTCTGTCTTATTATCTCCATAGTAATTACAATTTTACGTAGTTCTTTATTAACAGTTTCATCCACGAGTTTATCTCGGAGGCCAAGTTATTAGCCTAATCGCATTTTCGACACTTGCTGGCGTTCTGGTATTTGCTGCCATTTGAGGGTGCTTCAGCTGCAGTCACAGGTGCATCCACGGCGATTTCAACAATGTGTGTAGCCGTTCACGTCCAGCATATGTTTCGAGGTTAGTTAGTGCTACTCCGGGATTAAATATCAACTTATCTTCAATACCAGGAATTCACATATGTGCATTTTAAACCGGTCAGTATTTGGAATTTAAATTTATACTTTTTGCAATGATTAACATGTAATGTTCAATTTCATACATGCTCCTGTTTTTACATTTAAATTCTTGTGCCTATATTTAATTAACTATGCTCAGTATTTAAAGCTACAATTTTGATGTGTATTGACCCTCTGTAAAAGGTACAGTCACGCTTTTTTATTTCAATAAGGTATGCATATCCCATGAATAATTTGAGGTCACGGTTATTAGAATATCCCGAAAGGGGTTTTTTTGATTTTATGCTTGTCGCAACCTTCAGTTAACGTACACAACTTTGTTATCACAATATTTTCATTTTAATTATCCTGATTATTTATTACTGACACTTCAAGACTTTTTATTACTTACTAATTAAACGCTAGTCATTTGTAGTTTATTTTTTCTTATTATTTGAAATCTTTTAATTTCTGGCGCTCATTTGCTTTCCTTTTTTGAAGATATTACAGGGTGCACAGCTGGTGATTTGAACCTACGACCCAAGGCCGCCTAAATTTGAATTAGGTCGGCCATCGCGGTAAGTAAAGAGTTTTCAGAGCTCCCGTGGTGTAGGTATAAACTGTAAACTGCGATTTTTACTACCCTTGCTTAATTTTATTAATTCATCCCAGATCGGCTTCTTTATCGTTTCATATTGTTCATTTTGCTTTGATGTTTCTGTTTATGAATTAAAAAAAATAATTGAAAAATGATAACCAAAAATGCTTTGGCAAGTATAGGACTTACACTTGGCAATTAAGGGGCCAGGTGAAGATCACTGCCCCCGGGCCCAAAATTTGAAGTTACGCCACTGTCTCAGATATTCCTAAATCTCTTTCCGCATCTATTAAAGGATTTCCAGGATGCGCTCTGAAGTATCCCAATACTGTAACTTCATTTTCTTCATTGTCTACGACAGCTTTTATTTTTTTATGCTTTCCAACAAACTGCCCGTGGGTTTTGCAATTATGAATCAGCCGAGTGAGGGTGTCATGGGTCGGCTTTGGTCTATCCGGATATCGCACACAGAAGGTTTCGCAAGCTCTTTTGATTACCTTATTGTTACATTCCCCGTATATCACTAACAAATTGAAGAAATCTTCATTACTAAATCCTAAACGCAACATGATTAACACTTTTGCCACTAGTAAAAGACAAATTAATTGCAATTCATGTTTGTTGACACTGTAGCTTTTGTTTCCTTAGCACCTTCAAACCCAAGCCAACTAATAATTTGAAGTTCTCCAATAACAACGAAAACTTCGGTATTTTCAAGTTTCTACAAAAATCGTTTATTTTAGAGATAGGGATGTAATCACAAATTTTTCTTACCTTTTTAGTAGAATCCACTGGTGGAGAGAAAAAGTGGGGTTGATACTAAAAAAATGAAGTTTTCGAATTTTTTAAATAGCAAAATTTGGAGTCAATTTTTGAGCACCCTGTATTATTTTTTGGAATAGTTTTTAAATATTTGGGTAGTTATAGGTCTCATTTTTGCAGATCCTAAAAATATTTGGATTGACTTGCTTGGATTTCAAAAAATATATTTTTCTGTAAGGGGCTGCATCTGCCAAAAATTTCTAAAAAACTGAAATAACTCAAAAACGGCCGGCTTTAAACATATGATGTTCTATAAGTTATATTGAAATTTAACGTAGATCCCAAAAATTTTATAAAAATTAAGACATTAAATTTAAAATAACAAAGTTGGGGTCCATTTCCGGTATTACCGAAAGTTGCAGAAAACTGAAAATATTTTAGTTCAAACGAGCTCTTCAGAAAACCTCCGTATACAAATTTTTTAAAAACTAGTCCGAGTAATTTCCCATATATATACCGACTCAGTTCGTCGTGAAGGACCCTGTACACAAAAAGGGCTCTACGACAAATTGCACTAATTATCGTCTCATTGCGTTGATAAGCCGCGCTAGTAAAGCCCTTCTACACATCTTGAATGAACGTTACAAAAATTATCTATCTTTTCAAATCTCAGAAGAACAAACAGATTTCATCGAAGACAAAGGTACACGGGAGCAAATACTTAATGTACGACAGCTAATTGAAAAAACACGTGAATACAACGTACCCATGTATCTTTGTTTTGTAGATTATTATCAGCTTGCCTTTGATTCTATTAACTGGTACAAATTGTGGGAAGTTCTGAGATACATGGGAGTTCCAGCACATCTTATTCACCTTATCGAAAAGCTGTATGCCTACAGCACTGCAAAGGTGAAGGTAGATAATATGTTTTGCAAGCCTTTTAATGTACGCGCAGGTGTTTGTCAGCGATGCATACTCTCCCCACTGAGGTAAATACATCATTAGACGTGTACTTGATGATTATCAGGGAGGTATAGCTATAAACGGCAAGCAAACCACGAATCTGAGGTATGCTGATGATACCGTCATTTTAGCAAAGGAAGCAACAGAGCTGGAATACATCATGGGACGATTACAACACGAAAGTGAACAACTAGGTCTACATATTAACCAGTCTAAGAGAAAAGTGATGATTATTGACAAAGCTAATAATAATCAGCCCAACATTCAACAAGTATTTGGCTGTGAAGTCGTTTAAAAATATATCTACCTTGGCTCTATCATTACGAACATAGATAGCTGTAAACCTGAAATTCAGAGGATTGAAATTGCCAGAAATACAGTTATAAAGCTCATAACAATATGGAAAGATCGAAATATAACCAAGGCTACCAAACTGCGTCTCCTTCATTCCTTAGTTTTTGCTATCTTATTATACTCTGCCGAAACGTGGACCCTTAAAATGAAAATCGTAAGAAAATAGATGCGTTTGAGATGTGGAGCTACCGCAGGATTCTCCGCATATCATGGACCGAGCGACGAACAAACACTTCTATCTTAGAAGAATTATGTATCCAGAAACGAATTCATGATACAATTCACCAACGAATTCTTTCATACTTCGGGCATGTAGCCAAGACCACCTTATGTGGCCTTGATGTAGCACGACGCAGCTCAGATCTAGAACTTCTAATGGTAGAAGAAAATAGTCAGCGAAAAACGCTCCAGAGGCCGTTCTTCAAAACGATGGACTGACATAATAAAAGAAATTACTGGTAGCCAGGTCCACGAGGCAGTCCATGCAGCAATAGATAGAAAACAATGGAGGACGATGATATCAGAGGCAGTCACCACACCCCTAGTAAGGGGTACGGATTGAAAAGCAGGAGATACTTCTTGCTTCTTTTCTGTTAGTAGGTCGTATGTAACTAATTTTGTAGATATTTTAGAGGCTGCATGTAAAGATATCCCTTTTCTATAACATGCGCACTGCAGCTTATGGGTGAACTACCCCTCTTTTATATTTATGGCATATGAAGATTCTCTTTAGTGCAAAATTCTGTCTGGTTTATAATTATTTCACCTAGAAAAATGTAAAGTAATTGCTCTTACTTTATAATCACATTCCTTCATTAATTAATTCATTTATAATTATGGCTCTGCGCATTTTTATTTGAAAAATTCAGTATTATTAAAGTAAATTTTACAATAAAAATTTAAATAGCATCTATTAATGTCAAATATCTTATTTAATCACATTTATTTTGCTTCCACCTGCTGACCCGCAGTTGCGTAGCTCAAAAACCTTGACAGCAGATTCATTTGCGATTAAACGCTCTCTTAAATCATTTTAGAAATAAATCCCTGGCAATATCTGGTTCATGTCAAAGCGATTTGTGCCAATATTAAGCTGAAGTTGATGTTCACTCTTGCAGCATCCTGGCTATCAATATGACACTAACTCTATAAATTGTAAACCAGTTTAAGCTCTTCTCTAATGGAACCTACAGAGTTACTAGTTGATTTCATTGCGCCCACTTTGAATTTAAATTCATGAAATACGTTGGAAGGTTTTTTCCATACACTCCAGTTAAATGTTTAGGAGGCGTTAACTAACATCTAATTAACCTGCAAGCACAGATACACACAAGTACACAACAAAGTTACTCGCTTAAGACTAGTACTAAAATTGCGCCCACCTTAGATTAAAGTTTCTATTTAACTGTGCTTATCTAGTAATCGCGAGCTACAAAATGGCTAAATCCCTTGATAACCGGATGTAACAGTCTAGAACTTCTAATTGCCTATTAAAATTGAAAGTATGATTATTCCCAGTCGCTAGTGGCCTTATAGAATTTTGCAGCGCTGAAACATTAATAATAAAAATCACAACTACTCCTAAATAAGGGCACTAGTCTATATCATTCGTCTAGCTCTAGATAAAATTGATAACGTGAATTGTTTTAATTTATCTTTACACTTATATTTCATATAACTGCCACAATATTGCTCGTTAAGCGAGTTGTAAACTGTACTTTTTGCTGTTACAATTCTCTTCTCCCTTATAACTTACCTTTGTGTGAACTTTTATATGTGACTGTAAGTTTACAATGGGTTAATTACTGTTCAATCAATAATTTCAACGTGCAATGAAACTCCATTGTGCTTAAACCATATATATATATATATATATATATATATATATATATATATATATATATATAACAAAGTCCTTTTCACAGCTCGGTGGTTACTACACAAGGCGAAGAATTTGACTGCATTCCTTATCGGGTTTGAACAATTTTATCAAATTGACGGCCATTATGGCTTAAAACTAATAAAAATTGTAGTAATTAATTAATTTTAAATGTATTTGTGGATTTTTAACATGTAACCTGGTGACAGGAAAATCTAGCATTACTTTTGTTGTGTGATATGCTGCATTCGCTGTACTGCTTTTGTAAATTTAAAATTTGAAATCTAGTCACATGTTTTGTGAACTACATGTGCCTTTTCGGTTTTGTGCCGCAAGTTGTTAGGTCTTGAGAATGGAATAAATATATTTCGAAACTTGTCGACCTTAGCATCAAGTGGTTTTATTTCAACAAACCATTAATAGCTCTTGTAATCGTTGCCCAAGTACTGAGATTGGTGTTGACTATAACCCCTATATATATATATAATCAAAAAACCTTTTTACCCTAAGGTGTAAGGTATGTGCTTGAACTAAATAAAATAAAATGTCAAAACTTTAATGAAATTTATAACATTTATAAATGAATAACCTAATCTGCGAAAATAAAATAAGCATCTGTGCGGTTTGCACAATGCTACCAGAAAGGCCTGACGAAAATAACGCGAAGATTCATTACTTTTTCACAAGTTTTTCGAAGAGCTAAAACAAAAAGCGTGGAACTATTCTCCGGAAAACCAATAAAATCGATCACGACAACTCCATTGTTTTCACTTCGTCCACAATTAAGATGCAGATAAGACGAAGCAAGCTATTAGTTGCAAGTTGTCAAGTGCATCTAAATACAAAACCGGGATTTATTTATCATTGAAAGGTGCGTATTTATTTCCAATGAGATTTGTGTTGAAATGTGACAACGTCGTTCTGCATAAGACCCTATACTGAATTTTAAGTATGGAATGGTCTATAATAACCTGAATCCAGTACGTAATCTGCTAATGTAGCAAAGATTATTACGACTGTGCCTGTTAAATTTTAACGGCCGTGGCTCTTACAGGTGACAGGGAATTTTATATTCCTATGTGGGTTTAGGGCGAAATAGAAATATATACAAATGTCCCAAGAATAAATTGTTTTAGGACGAAGCAGCATTTACCATAAATTGTTTTCTTCACAAAACTACCGGTGGTTGGCACAACAAATCCAAATTTCAAATTTGAAATGCGGTTTCAGCAATATGGAGCCGCAAATTTAATGGAAGGCGAATTAAAAGAATCCTTGGCTAGCAAGATCACCTGATCTCATCTCTCTTGATTTTTTCCTTTGGGGATACCTTAATGAAGTTTTCTATGGAAAAAGACAGCTTCACAACTTTGAAATCTTGAAAATTAAATACACATCCCAGTACAAAATATTTCAAAAGACACTTTTCGAAAATATGTACATATATTTTAACAAAAGGAAATTCTGCCTATAGAAAAGAACGGAAGACACATAGAAGCCCAATTTTTGATATATTTTGTCCTCTTTTCTAATGTATGTTCTTATGTTCTGTTTGTGTTAATTATTTCGTTTGTTATCGTTTCCCTAGCAATTGTTTTAACTCCATTTTATTTCCTTTTATAACAAATACCTAATGAGTAATAAAATATCTTAAATGCAACAACTATTAACGTTCGTTAATTACCTGCCAAAAAGCTGCACTCTACACATAATCGTATCTAAGAATAGAAAAGCATAGGGCATTATAAAATGTTTGTGAAGAAATAATCAATTTCATACTTTAACTTAATTTTTAAATACAATATTTTGTCATCACTTTTATAAAAACAAGTGTAAGTACAGCTATTTTAAATTAATTCAATTTGCAGCCCAACCAGAAATCAATCGAAAAATATTATATTTCTAAACTGGTTTCGAATGATGCACAATAGTATATTATATCATGAGGGACTAAAGTGCATTATTAAATCCCGCGAGTGAATACTATTTCCTGAGGGCCCGTAGGGCCTGAGGGAAATAATCACTCAAGGGATTTCGGCACTTTACTCCCGTGGGGTATACGCTATTTTTGCAGTTTTGGGAACACCATCATCAAACATTTGAAAAATTTGAAATCTGTCAATTTGAAAACTGAGAAGTACGAATTTTATTAAGAATGTTGTGTACAGAGTGAATTTTTAAAAACTGAATTGCAGCAGGCCCAGGATAGCCTGAATCAGTTGCCAGTACTGAAGTGTATTGTCAGTCTATGTCAAATTCGAGTTTTGAAGGTTAAGTTTTGCGCCAGTGTGTGTCAAATGAGAAACAAAACCTGACCTACTAACCTCGAATTTGACATAGACTGACAATGCACTTCAGTACTGCCAACTGATTAATTTTAAATACAAATTTTATTAAGAATGCTGTGTACATAAATTTAGCATAGATACGGTAACATTTTTACTTTAGTCCTTAGGGGCTTATTACACCACCCCTTTTTTAGGAGATTTTAATGTATAATAAAAATTAGTGATATCTACCCTGTTTGCTTAATTCACAGAAGTAATATCAATAATAATGTATATAATTCTCACTTACCTTGTTGCTTTCAACTGAATCATATATTGACATATATCATACTTTCATATTTGACTTTGAAATTATGTCATGTTTAAATATACCTCGGCTAGCCAGCTTATTTAGCAATTGAGACTCTCTGTACTTCCCAGCTGAATGAGTTAATGTCAAATATATATACTGTATTAATGAATTGTACTTTGAATGACCAAATAAATATTAGTTTGATTATTTTAAATCACACTCTTAGTACTTGAGTTTGAATCTAATTAACTGTTATAGTGTATTAAACGTTTGAATTGACATTACAAATTAATAGTCAGATTAAAGTTGTCAAAATTATTTAATTAAATGAAAGTTCCAATAAATGCGGTTAAATACTTTTTAAAATAACTAGACCAAAATGATAAATTTCTAATTATAAAGATCGAAACCGTCGAGTACTCAAATCACCATATTAATTTAGAAAACTTAATATTCTAAGATTCTCTAAATCTAAATACACGTTTTAAATTCTAAATTTGCCGTATCCAAACTGTTACTAGAATACACTAACCTTCAACAGCCAAACTCGTACTTGGGATGTTGCTCTAATATCAGTTTCACACTGATCGAAGTCGTCAAACACCTACTTGAAGATGATGATGACCCATAAAAGCTCGTTGTAGGCAGACTTGACCGTTTAATATTTTCTTAAAACGGTATTGCAGCATGCCACACACACAAACACTCACTAAACTGATGGCTTGTACACCAATGACCACTTGAAATGGATTCTATAAATCTCCAACTCACTATGTGAAGACTAATATTGACCCCTTGGTCAGTATTTGATCGTGCAGAAGGCTATTCTTACTAACACGTATCAAATTGAATTATATCCTCACAATTAAAGGTATTATTCGACCTTTAATGTGAATATTTTGACTGATAATCTTTAAATTATAGAAACTTTTCAACCCTTGTAAACAACCTCTTGGTTGCTAATATTTACTGCCACCCGTTATTCTCTTACACTTGTTATCACATGATACCCTTTTGATATCTTGATATTAATTGAAAATAATTAAGCATTCTCACAGCATGCTACATTACAGTTTATTCCCCCCAATTTTTTCATTTAAAAGATCTCTAACGAGCTTTTATGTAAAAATTGATATTTGTCTATTTTAAATTATTTACAATTAACCTTAACTCATTTCAAAAATATTAAAATTCTAAAATTAACCTTGTTAACCAAGTTACTCTGTATTTACATCATTATTAAGGTAACCCCATGACATAACTTCTTTCCAATTAACATTTTTATCTACATTATTGTGATATACTATAACCTGATTTACTACATTATTGATATTATTCTCATGATAATACTTCTTTAAATTATAAGCATTTTGGGTATACTTATACCTATTTTCCCCAGGATAATTTAGAACATAGGCATTTTCCCCTACTTCCTTGACCACTTCATATGGACCTTCATATAGTAAAAAGAACTTCTTAATCGTTTTTTCTATTACTGACGATTGTAAGTGATTTCGAACTAATACTAAATCGCCTCTCATGAATTTTATAGGACGTTCCACATTCTTATCATGTCTTCGTTTTCTTCTTTGAGCCTTTGATAAAAAAACTTCTTGTGCTAACTGTATTTTTAGATCTGTAGTTATATCAATTCTTTCAGGAAATCTGATTAAATTTTCTATGATTCTAGTCGGTTTATGACCTTTCATCAATTCATAAGGTGTTGATCCTGTAGTATCACTTTCCACACAATTTAACCAATCTTCTATATGTTGTACATAACTTGGCCAACTTGTATGCTTCATATTACAATAACACCTAAACATTCTGCCTAATTCTCTCATGATCCTTTCTACTGGATTTGATTGTGGGTGATAAATAGCAGAATACCTGTACTGTATCCCCTGTTCATTAAGTTTTTCTTTCCATAATCTGCTTGTAAATTGTGATCCATGATCTGATAAAATTATAACTGGCTTACCTATATTAATTATAAAATCATTTAAAATTCTATTTAATAATGATTTAGTATTTGGTTTCTTGATTGTATACAGTGTGTCCAAGATAAGGAGGGCCAGTATGAGGATCTCGGTAATGGTAAGAGATACAAATTTGGTTAAATGGGAAGAAAGTTGCGCAATTAAAGGACTAAAAAGTTACGTCTAGAAATCCTTGATATGATTTTTCGTTTTTGAATTATCTCAAAAAAACTGAATTTTTGGATTTTCTTTTTTATTTTTTTCTGGCGTTAATATTAAAGTTAGAGCGAAACTGATTAAACTTCTTTATAGCAACTTTTAGTGGACTTAATGATTACGTTATCAATTTTTTTATCCGACGTTTCGTCTTCGAGAAAGCATCATCAACTTCATTTTTTTAAATACGATCCTGGTTTTTTTATGCCAAATTTGCAAAGCCCTTCTTACTCTAAATTCAACAATGTACCACATATTATGGTTTAATTACGTTTCGAGCTTTTTTCTGATCATCATCAGAAATTTTTTTAGATACGGACCTGCATTTCTCATAATTTTGTAAAAATAAGTTCATACAGTAAGTTAGGCGCTTTTAGATGCCGTTAAAATATTAAAATGCACATCATAATGTCATAATTCTGATACATTAATTTAATAAGCAACCAATAACTATTAACAATAAACAAAAAAGAAATGAACAAAAGATAGACAGAAAGAATGAGAAAACGAGCCTTGAAACAATGTAATAGGTATTTAACGTTTTGAAATAAAAGAAGAACTTAGAAGATTGATTCTTGAAGCCTTTCAAAGTATAACGCCAGTATTGCTGAATAATGTTTTAGATTCTACAGTTAGATGTTATTTATGCATAGAGAATGATGGCAACCTTTTTGAATACCTTCTGTAAATTTAATACCTATTAAATGGTTTCGATGTTCGTTTAGTTATTCTTTCTGTCTATCTTTTGTTCATTTATTTGTTGTTTATTGTTAATAGTTATTGGTTGCTTATTAAATTAATGTATCAGAATTATGACCTTATGATGTGCATTTTAATATTTTAACGGCATGTAAAAAGGCCTAACTTACTGTATGAACTCATTTTTACAAAATTATGAGAAATGCAGGTCCGTATCTAAAAAAATTTCTGATAATGATCATAAAAACGCTCGAAACGTAATTAAACCATAATATGTGGCACATTGTTGAATTCAGAGTAACAAGGGCTTTGCAAATTTGGCATCAAAAAACCAGGACCGTATTTAAAAAAATGAAGTTGATGATGGTTTCTCGAAGACGAAACGTCGGATAAAAAAATTGATAACGTAATCATTAAGTCCACTAAAAGTTGCTATAAAGAAGTTTAATCAGTTTCGCTCTAACTTTAATATTAACGCCAGAAAAAAATAAAAAAGAAAATCCAAAAATTCAGTTTTTTTGAGATAATTCAAAAACGAAAAATCATATCAAGGATTTCTAGACGTAATTTTTTTAGTCCTTTAATTGCGCAACTTTCTTCCCATTTAACCAAATTTGTATCTCTTACCATTACCGAGATCCCCATACTGGCCCTCCTTATCTTGGACACACTGTATAGTTTAACAAATTTTGTAAATATATCTCTCATTACAAATATACAAGTAACTCCATACTTTCCTCTAGGTAAAGGACCAAACAAATCTACAGATACTATTTGTAATGGTTGTAATGCTTCAATGTTCCTCATGAGAGTTTTCTGACTTTTGTTGCTTACTTTAGTTCTTTGACATAAAACACAGTATTTTAATATTTTCTGAACCTTACGTTCTATATTTGTAATATAACAAGTTTCTTTTAATAGTGCAGTACATTTCTTGATACCAAAATGTCCATACATTTGATGATACTCATTTATCAATTCTCTTTCTAACTTTTCTGGAATACATAGTAACCACCATTCTTCACTTCTCTTGCTTCTTCTAAACAATATATTTTCATGAATCTTATAATTTAATTTCAATTCATCACTCTTTCCCTGTTCATTCGTTACCATTTCATTCTTTATCCAAAATATATTTTGATCCGTGTTCTGATCATTTTCTATATTGTTAAGTAAGTTAGGTAATTGTGTTCTTGGAATTACTTCTCTAGTCAAAGCTACTAGTAATGGATTCAATTTCTTTTCATCACCGTACACATATCTAGATAAGAAATCAGCTACCTACTAAATTATCCTTACTCTTACAATATTGTATTTTGAGTTTATATTCTTGCAAATACATACTCCATCGCATCAAACGTGCACTCAAAGCTTTACAGCTACTTAAAAATTCTAAAGCTTTATGATCCGTTAAAATTATAGTTTCATATCCCAAAATATAAGTTCTAAATTTTTTGCAAGCAAACACTATGGCTAATAGTTCTAACTCAGTGGTCCTATAATTCTTTTCAGCTTCTAGTAATGCTCTACTAGCAAAAATTACATTTTCTGTTGAACCATCTTCGTTTATTTGAAACAAATGTGCTCCTAATGCACAACCCGATGCATCAGTTGCAATATAAAATGTTTTGTTGAAATCTGGATGTGAAAGAGTTACTATCTTAATAAATCTTTCTTTTATTTGTTGAAAAGCTTCTTGCTCCTCCATTCCCCATTTCCATTTATTATTCTTCTTTAATAGATGAGTAAGTTTAACTACAGACGAAGCATAGTTGCAGACAAACTTTCTATAAAAATTACATATTCCCAAAAATGATTGTAATTCTTTTTTGCTTTTAGGTGGCTTAAAACCTTGAATGGTCTTTATTTTATCAGGATCCACGTTAATACATTGAGGACTAATTACATATCCTAAAAATTTTATGTGATCCATCAATAGATCTGTTTTATCAGCATTAACTGTCATACCTGCTAATCTAAGTTTCTCCAAAACCAAAGCTAATTGACTTCTATGTTCACCTAATGTTTTCGAGGCTAAAAGGATATCATCGACGTACACCGTTGCAAACGATAATACTTCTGGACCCAAAACATGATCTAAACATTTACTGAATACAGCAATTGATACATTCAATCCAAAAGGTAAAACTTTAAATTGATAACTCCGACCATTTACTAAGAATGCTGTATATTTTCGAGACGTTTCATGCAATCTGATTTGCCAATAACCACAAGTTAAATCCAAAGATGATAAAAATTTAACACCATTAAATTTCTGTAGTAATTCATCTATTGATGGTGGTGATTCTCGATCTTCTACTAATATTGTATTCAACCTTCTAGCATCCAAACAAATTCGTACCGACCCATTCTTTTTTGTAACTACGACTATGGGATTAGAATAAGGTGAATCTGAATGTTCAATGATACCAAAATCTAACATTCTTTTTATCTCTTTTTCAACTGCTGTTCTTTTTGCAAAAGGAATTGGATAAGATTTTTGTACAAATACCGTTTCATCCTTAATGTTTAATTTACAAATAAAACGATTACATAAGCCTGGCTTATCAGAAAAGATTACATTATATTCTTCTAATATATCTTGTATCGGATATAATTTCTCCTTATTAAATTGTTTATTTAACTGATGTATTGTTAAAGTTGGTTCTGTTTCAAACTCCACTCCTTCAACATTCATGTATTGCGTTTCATTATTTGTTTCTTTTAGATCCTTCAAAACTAAATTCAAATCTTTTTGTAATTGTAATGATTCGCTTAACTCATTGTTGTTTTCAAATAGTATCTCCTTTATCTCAAACCTTGTTTCATCTTGTATATTTAAATTAACTGTTGATATTAACTTCAATTCATTCGATACAATTTTATCTTGGTTAGAATTATTTTTAAAATAAACTTCATGACATTGTCCTGCATCTACAAATTTCATTATCTTACTGTTAAAATTCAAATTAGTTTTAACCTTGTACATCCAATCCATGCCTAAAATGGATGTAGTATTTAATTGATTAATAATTAAAAATACTATTTTATGTTTTGAACTTCCCATATTTACCAACATTAATGCCTGCTTTTTGACTTTTCTAATTCCCCCAGTGACACCTTGAATTGTTAAACCCACTGATGGTAAGATAGGTATTTTATTATTTTGTTCTAATATTCTTACGAACATTTCTTCCGACATTACACTCACCGAACTACCCGTATCTATTAACAAGTCTTGCTTAATACCTTCAATCTCTACATTTAAATAATGTAAATCCTGATTTACTAATTCTTTTTCTTTTTCCGAAACATCACATGCCAAATCAACTACATTATGAACTTTTTGAATTTTGTTATATTGTTGAAAATAATTTTTCACAAAATTTATATGCTCTTGTTGCTCCTTTGAAACCCGAATTTTAACAATTGGAGCTAATTGTACCGGGTCCTTTAGTTTTCCTGATTTTGCGATGTATTTGGTGATCTATCCCTGGCTTTAAATGACACTGGTGAATCACCCCTTGCTTGAATCGTATAGCTATTCCTATTATTTTCCCTTCCTCTAACATTATTGTCAAATCTTAACATTTTATTTTGATTTTGGTCGTAATTGTTTGGGTTCATCCTATTTCTTGTTTCAAACTGGTTTGCATTGCGATTACCAAATTTTGACGGATATGAAGTTTGAAAATTTGACGTTTTTTCTCTTACGTCAAATTTTGAATTGGTTTGTCTATTTTCCAAACCCTCCAAAACCTTTAGCATTCCTTCTACGTTTTGCACTTGCGAAGCTACTAATGCTGTTTGTACGTCTATTGGAAAGTGTTTGCTAAGAGCTTCTACCAGAATCTCGTCAGGTATCTTTGGTTCTAAATACTGCACTCTCGCAATCCAATACCACACGTGTTTCGTAAAACTTCCAAATCTACCGTTATACATTCTTGCCATATAAATTTCAGCCCTAGCTTTTTCCTGGATATTTCTCGACCAAAACTTGTTAATAAAATCAACTTTAAAAGATTCATAGTTGTCCCATTCAGTACAGTGACTTTCAGCCCAAAGGTTTACCTCATGTTCTAAACATTCTATTGCTACTTGTAACTTTTTACTACTTACAATCTTCATAGTATCAAAATAATTTTCCAATTTCTTTAGAAACTTAATAGGGTGTAATACCTGCCTATTCCCGTTAAACTTTGGTCTCTCATGACTCGCTTGCATAACTATACCACCATTAAAACTGATATTCCCACTATTTGAGCTATTTTGTAAACAGTTTGTTATATCTTTCACCTCGGTATTCAATGACTGAATTTGATTTTTGACGTTACCTTGATAACTGTCAAATTTGTTTTCAAAATTTTTAATATTATCCTTGTTCATTTCTACTTGTGACCTAATGGTATCTACCTCCTTTTCGATAGGTGTTACCTTCTGTACCAATTGTCGTTCTAATTGTACCCTTAACTTATTTATAAGATTTCCATTTTCTGTTTGGAACGTCTTTAATTTTGTTTCAATTGTATCGATTTTTTCTGACATTGCAGTTTCCACCTCAATCACCTTATTTACAATCTCTTGATTGCTGTCTTCAACTACAGATCTAATTTCCTGGTTTGTGTTTTCTACTGCAGATACTTTATTTAAAAGTTCCTGGTTTGTGTTTTCTACTGTAGATACTTTATTTAAAATTTCTTGCATCATTCGCATCATATTGCTGTCATTTGATGCACTGACTAATGTACTAGCTTCTTGCATTTGACGTCCTTCCGTATTTACTACGTTATCACCCTGTTCTAATTGAAGTCCATCCATTTTCTTTAACTTCCTTGTTGGTTTTCTAAAACCCGACCGCAAATTCATATACGTATCCTCTCTTCTAAATGCCTCGAACCCTCACGTTGATCGATACCAATTATTTTACAATCTTATTTGTTTATCTTTTGTATCTCACTTTGTGGAGCTAAATTTATTACAACTTCCTTTCGAGCCTCACGTTGCGCGTCAATTTTATTACACCACCCCTTTTTTAGGAGATTTTAATGTATAATAAAAATTAGTGATATCTACCCTGTTTGCTTAATTCACAGAAGTAATATCAATAATAATGTATATAATTCTCACTTACCTTGTTGCTTTCAACTGAATCATATATTGACATATATCATACTTTCATATTTGACTTTGAAATTATGTCATGTTTAAATATACCTCGGCTAGCCAGCTTATTTAGCAATTGAGACTCTCTGTACTTCCCAGCTGAATGAGTTAATGTCAAATATATATACTGTATTAATGAATTGTACTTTGAATGACCAAATAAATATTAGTTTGATTATTTTAAATCACACTCTTAGTACTTGAGTTTGAATCTAATTAACTGTTATAGTGTATTAAACGTTTGAATTGACATTACAAATTAATAGTCAGATTAAAGTTGTCAAAATTATTTAATTAAATGAAAGTTCCAATAAATGCGGTTAAATACTTTTTAAAATAACTAGACCAAAATGATAAATTTCTAATTATAAAGATCGAAACCGTCGAGTACTCAAATCACCATATTAATTTAGAAAACTTAATATTCTAAGATTCTCTAAATCTAAATACACGTTTTAAATTCTAAATTTGCCGTATCCAAACTGTTACTAGAATACACTAACCTTCAACAGCCAAACTCGTACTTGGGATGTTGCTCTAATATCAGTTTCACACTGATCGAAGTCGTCAAACACCTACTTGAAGATGATGATGACCCATAAAAGCTCGTTGTAGGCAGACTTGACCGTTTAATATTTTTTTAAAACGGTATTGCAGCATGCCACACACACAAACACTCACTAAACTGATGGCTTGTACACCAATGACCACTTGAAATGGATTCTATAAATCTCCAACTCACTATGTGAAGACTAATATTGACCCCTTGGTCAGTATTTGATCGTGCAGAAGGCTATTCTTACTAACACGTATCAAATTGAATTATATCCTCACAATTAAAGGTATTATTCGACCTTTAATGTGAATATTTTGACTGATAATCTTTAAATTATAGAAACTTTTCAACCCTTGTAAACAACCTCTTGGTTGCTAATATTTACTGCCACCCGTTATTCTCTTACACTTGTTATCACATGATACCCTTTTGATATCTTGATATTAATTGAAAATAATTAAGCATTCTCACAGCATGCTACATTACAGGCTAAAGTAATTACTTCTGTCCCTAGAGATTAAATGAGCTACATTAATTCCTCAAATAAGTGACTAAAGTGCAAAAACTTCTATAAAGAGTATCTTTTTTAGAAATTAACAATGAAAAAGTTTCCCATACTTTTTAGAGAACAGGCATATTTCGGTAAACCACAAAGCTGTGGTTTTAAAAATATACTGAAAGTTTCTTATTGTGATTTTATTCACCAAAAACATATAATTTTATTTGGTTGTTTTTCTAAAGTTTGAAGATTGAGTACTTCCAATTACGTCATTGATGACGTGCATTGGCTGATCTATTGCCTCTAGTTTATTAGCTGTACACCTCAATGCAGGTGCCTTCAAAAGGTCAAGAATGCACAATCGCTTCAAGTACACCGCAAACTGCATTGCAAATTATGTGCATTGAAATTTCAGTTAAATCTAATGCCCACAATTTACACAATCCTGAGATCGTAAAGAAAATAAAGCTTTCAACACTCTTTTTTTAAATTTTATAGACAATCCGGATTTGTAATAAACGTGAGTAATTAGTTTATCAATGATGTAATTCGAACTTCAACTAAAAATGTTTCAAGAATAGAAAACCAATTAAAGCTTTCATAATCTATAGTACGTCTAGAGAGTATCCGGTAAATGTATACTTTTTAGCTTCTCGGAAATAAACATATTTGACATATAAGATTGTCTTTTGTTTTATCCATGACCTACTACCCTGACAATACGCACACAAAATTTTAAAATCCCAGGACTTTCTAAAAGGGAGTTTTATGACATTTCTTAAAACTATAAAATTCCGGATACTTTCTAGACGTACTATACTTTGATTAGTTACAACTGGATTTAAAATCTTTTACTTGAGGTGCCATAGAGAATTACGGACTTTATATACATTTACTCTGTGGAATTAGTACACTAAATTGTGATTCGAAGATAAAGACGCTTTAAGCCCCGAGTGTGTTATTTATGTTTCGAATTTAGCGAGCTTTAAATCTACCCACCCCGCAACAATGTTGTCTCTGAAAATAAGAAACGAAGCGTTGTCTTTTTAAATCCCCTCTGAATTGCCTCGAGCTTCCTATGTAGCAAACGATTAAAGTGGTTATGAAATCGTGTGATTGAAGTATGAAAAATATTAACAGCAATACCCTGCTGTGTCTCCGACAGCAAAAAATTATTGTACTTTGATATTTATTATAAAATCAAGTCGCAGCATTTTGTCGAGAAGACTAACATTAAGGTAGAGAATTATAATTAGGAGACACATAAGGAACTTTTAAATAAATTTTAATAGGTAAGTACAATGAGCTATACAAGCTAATTTTATTACAATAAAAACTTAAACATTCAATATTTCTGTGGAGTAGAAAAACTCATGATGACTGATCTAATCTTACTAGTAAAAATAACCTCATCTAAAAGAATGGCTACACTTGAAGTCATTTTAAAAAGATGAATGTCAATATTTTAAAACTATATAAGATCTATAAAGTAATCGTGTTTATATGGAATCTACAAAACAGGGTGTCATCATGATATCAAACTGCTTTGCGTTAACATTGCTAAAAACCCAAAGAACAAATTCAACAAGATTTTCATCATTTGAATATGATACATACGTAGGTACAGTGCCTTCAAGATGCATGCGGTTCTTAAAACAATTTTAAGCATAATACTACGTATTTATGATTCAAATTAAAATTCTAAAATTTTTATTTAATTTCCATTACAAACCACGTCCATTAAGTTCCGACAAGAGCTTATTACAATTCTAATTCTTATATTTCAATTCTGCAGTCATATTTTTTTAGTGAAAGAGAATTTTAATGATCTTCAATAAGAGACTCAGAACCACATTATTTTTTTGGAGGTTTTCCTTCAAATTTGTCTAATACGCCTGGACTATAACTACTTGCCGCAAATATTGCAATCTGGTGTTTTCTAGTGATTTAGTAATGCTGCCGCGTGGATAGATCCGATAATCATTTATCATCAATTTGCCGAAGTACATATTTCGACGGAGATGACGCAGTAAAATTATGAAGCTTTTCCTCAAGCCTGAATGACATTACCTTGAAGGCATAAATATTGGCAAAATGCCTCGCTTACAGTTTCTACAAAGCCTAGTGGGAATACATAGAACGAAAGAATGAGATAGCTCGGATAATTCCGAGTACTTATCATTTATTTGCAAATTCTCATCCGCCATGAATACCTCACTACGTAAACAGTCAACACGCTGTAGCGCTCTAACTTTAAACGCGGACAATAAAATAATTCCGCTAATTCATCAATAATTGTTTTGAAACAGAACCAGAAATGTACGAGCAATTAATTTGCGGACCTTCCCCTTCGCTGTTTCCTTTAAAAAAATAGAGCCCACGCCTCTTCCTAATTAGACGTTGGCTAACAACTTCAAAAAGCAGCGATGTACTACGCAACCCCAACAATAGATTTATTTTACAAATTAGGATGATATTTAACGCCCAAGATATTTCACTTGCAACAATTGCTTGCTGTAAGGTAGATTAACTGAATTTCGTAAAATAACAAGGGGAACGTTCTGAAGCATTTATCTCTACAGTTGATAACTCGAATGAGTTTGTTACGTCACAGGAAAAAACAACGTAGCTAGTAATTATGTGTGTATAATCAAGAGGTTACAATTCAGTAATAAGGAGAACCTTCTGTTTCCCACTTAGCCTATAACTTAAGTGTAATTAGTTACAAGATAAAACGTTCCTTCTCCCGGATGCGTCATTCCATCTTTCAGCAGATCAGCCCAGTGCGTAGGGTAATTTAAGCTTCCAAAACATTTCGTATTGTTTCTATAGTCGACTAACTTATTGACGTTGAAAATAGTTAAAAATATATGTTTTAAACACTTTTGAAATATTAAATTAATAATACATTTACAATATATGATATGTTTATAATATATTCTAAATATTTTGCTAATATATTGAAATGGTTCAGGCTTTTTCTTAGTTTTACTTATGAGTATATGTTTATAATTATCTTTTAGTCAATTTAAATTGCCCTGCTTAATTTTATTTGAATATTAAAAATTATTCTTTTGA
Source organism: Agriotes lineatus (assembly GCA_940337035.1). NCBI lineage: Eukaryota > Metazoa > Arthropoda > Insecta > Coleoptera > Elateridae > Agriotes > Agriotes lineatus. The sequence continues at coordinate 24,349 of CALNHX010006268.1, forward strand.
CTAGCTCCTGAAAATCAGGTATGGATTCCTTTTATCTAGATTGCTTATTCTGAAATTTGATGTTCCGATTTTAATTTTGACAACTCAAAATAACTTTTGTCAAATGGTACGTCAAACAACTTTGAAAATTCAATGACAAATACCTGATCGTTACATTTGTTATATAAAAATATCAAACAGTAAGTAATTCCTTAATAATTAATTCACTTTTAATCTTTATATTCTTTCAGTGCTTATTTTAAATACCTAAACTAATTTTTCTTTTACTTGAACTTATCAGTGTCCTCAGCAGTAACCGACTCGTCCCACTCTGCTACCGATCGCAACTGCTACAACCAATAAACACAGTGAAGGCCTCCACTGACAACCAAAATGTCAAAACTGCCTAGAATTAGGACCAGAAGCTTTCTCACAGCATGGATCCAAACAGACCTTAGTCGTTGTCACTTATCTCCAACACCGTATACACAACCACTCTCCCAAAGTATTCCACCAAGGACACCGGACAAGGACAAGACACCACACCTCAATTTTCAAATCCTTCAAACATATTCTCTCTGCCAACGATCTTCTCGTAACTCTCCTTCTTTGCCAACAGTTCGCTGCAATTCAACTCAATCGATGTGCAATGTAAAATGTAATTCCTCAATAAACCTAATTCAATATTTTTTCTATTTAATTTCTTCTATGGATTAGCACTGATTTACTTAAATCTTCTCACCATTTTCTTTGTCTTCCTTCATTCTGGTATAATCATCTTCTTACTTTAAAATTTGTATTCCACCACGCAAATTTTGTATTTATTGTAACAAATGTTATTTTCCAAACATTTTATTATTTAAAATAGGGTTTATTTCATAATTTCAAGAACACAAATTAATTAGAGCTTTTCATTTTCAAATTGTTTATCTTAATAATCAAAACAAAGTCCTTAACGATATCATATCTTCTCCTTCCAACACACTATATAAGCTTTATTTTGATTTCTACCCACTATGTGCAATAATCGATCTTGATTAGGTACTTGTCATTATTTTCCAATTTTATATTTAGATGTATGTATGTATAATCGATAACCTCGTTTTATCTTTCGGTGTAGGGACTGGTGCTTTAAGTGCTTGCATCTGGCGGTACAATGCTCAACTTGCCCCGGATTCGGGATACCAAGTTGGAGTGCGCCTTTTATGCTTGCACAGCAACCATTGTGTTAGGTGTGTGTGTGTGAATATTACATTAAATTCGAATCCTTCAGTTTCTCAATTAGCCTCATATTATTCAATTATAAATTCTATTTTCTTTTCTAATCACATACCAATTATTCCAATACCCAATTCATATTCAAATGGATCTATATAATATCCAACTACTGCAATCCCTTAATCCTATTTTAAATTGATTTTTATGCCCTGTATACATATCATTACAATATGTGGTCATATATAAAACAAGTTTTGCTGACAATATTTGTCATTATGAATACGAGCTGCTGCGGTCATCAAAATATTCACAAGCCCAAAGCGCGAATGATTATTTTCCAAAAACAGCAGCAACGGGTTGTATTCGGTGGTCAATTCAATGAAACGAGACGATTTTCTGTCTCTGAAGAAATATATCTCGTAAATTTTTCGTGCCCCACAATCTCTCGTGCTACACACTCGGGATGTTTGTTAACCGGAAAATTTACTTGACAAATTTCTTAGCAAAACATTCTGAGAGATAACATCAAAATTTAATCGTCTTTTTTAATGCACTTGGAATAGTACTGTTGATAAAAGATGTCCTTATACTGATGGACGTGTGTAAGATTAGTCAACTAAAAGAATTAGCCTATAATTTAAGCTTAACTAGTATCTATTATCCCTCCTCATAGGTAACACATATACAGTTAGCCCGTTTTTTAATTTAGTCAGGGAAATCGCGCTTATCTGCAGAGATACAATATCGATCATAGTCCAGTTTTAAAACTAAAGATATTCTATCTCTGTAAACAATGTAAATCACCCGCCGGAGAGCGGCTTTAAAATATCCGCACTAAAATAATGGTAAATAAATCAGTTATATTTCATTTTGGAGGCTGCTTAAAAATGTAATACAAATCAGCAAGGCTTTTGCGGTAATAAAACAGGTTATTTTTATATCTACCACACCGTCAGGCGTGTCTTTCAGCTCGATAAGGCTTCATTAAAGAAAGTTTGCATAAGCGGCAATTGAGTATTCACTTTTTGGGATTTTAAGCAGTGTTGAATTAGTGAATTTATAGTTAATATGCTGGAGTTGGACCCACGCGTTAAATGCATAGTAGAGCCATTTATTGTCAACATTAATCCTGATAGTGACAGTAGTAATGATAATGAAGATTTAAAGTTAATATCAGAAGAGGATGCTCTTTTCAATTTTGATATGTGCTCTACTGAAAACTCCCTTTCTGTTCAAAGAGGCTAAGTAGATAAGGTGTCGTCAGTTATGGAACTGGAATATAGAGCAAAATTGACTATTTTAGCACTGATCAATAATTTACAAAATAAGTCTAATTCAACTTACGAACTGAAACCATTTTATATGCAGCTAAGGTTCATTTTCACCATCCTCATTTTTCTGACGGTGTACCATTTTGCTGTGCAATAAGCTAATGAAATTCAAAGATAGTGCATTATTCAACGAGCAGTAATGATTGCTTTTGCTCAAGAGGATGAAGTTTACGACAAAAGCAAAAGTGAGTGTTGTAAATTATCCGAGTAAATAATAGCCATCACTGTGTGTTACAAACTGCTGAGCCATTCCCTAACAATTGTAAATAATGATTTATATTATTTATGATTTTTTTTATTAATGAGTGTATTATTTAACAGTCCAGGAACAAAGTATGTTGCATCTCAACAACTTGTAGAGGTTAATTTCTACGTAGACTTCGTATGAAGTTATGCCATTCAAAAAGGACTTCTATATCTGCTGTAGTTTTCTGTTTAGCTGATTAGATAGCAGAATGGATGCTGTTAGCTTCCATAAGGGAGTGAACGGATTCCATGAATTTATGATGTAATTTTTGAAGATTTCCGTTTTCTCATATTATCTCGTTTAATACTAAACACGAAGACAGGTAGAAGGCCCACAAGTCAAGGCAAGTTAGGCATCTTAATAAATATATTAAAATATCTTAAACCGTAAGTTCAAAAACTGAGAAAGAGGTACCTATGTAGACGAGAAATAAAGAATATTAGTAAAAATACGAAATCTTCAGAAAAGAAACTACAGAACAGAGAACAAAGAAATCAAAGAGGAGTTGTCAGAAATTAAGGAACAAATAGAACGATTAGAGAAAAAGAGGAGGTAAAATAATGTAGTTATAGCGGGCCGCGCATAAAAGACGAATAGTCGAGACACTAAAAGAAGGCATAAACAATATGATCAAAGAGAATATTTGTTTCGTAGAATTAGAAAATGAACAAGACAAGGAAAGTCATGCTAAATAAATATAAGTTGAAAAACGTTAGAGATGAGAAAATCCACATAAATGACTAGTTAACAAAAAAGGAAAAATAAAATGCAAGCCATATAAGAGAAGTACCGCAAAAAGAAAGAGATACAGGAAACTCTGTGAAAATTATAGATGGAAGAGAATGCCGATGTAACAACACTAAGAGGTAACTGGCATTAGGAAAAACAGAAAAGTAGCAGGATACGACCATGATTGCAGCGTAACAAATAAGGCAAAGAAAAAAGACACGAATTTGGACCATAACAAAGAAATGAGGGAAAGGAAAATTTATATAACAACACTTAATGTAAGAAACACATTTGCCGAAGGAGGATTATTGAATTATGAAAGAATATAAGATAGACAATATGGAAATCCAGGAAACAAAACAAAAGAGAAATATCATATGTCAGGTGGGAAACTACACGTTTTTTTAACAAAGGAGGTGGAAACAGCATGTTGGGTACCGAATTTTCAAGAAACAGTAGAACGAAGAGAGATGTAGTCGATTTCAAACACGTTTCTGATAGATTATGTATGCTACAAATTAGAAACAGGCATAGGAAGATTAGCCTTATTAATGCGCATGCTCCATCAGAAGAAAAAGAAGAAGAACCACTGAAAGAAGTCAGAAGTAATATATTTAAAAGAATAAAATACAATACCACAACACTAAACGATATTTACAGTGCATTAATGGAAAACTACAGCAATACGGCAAGCACGCTGCTATAGACAAATGTGTGACGGTTTGGAAAAAAACCACAGAAGCAGCACAAACATTAGATACCAACGAACAAACTAAAAGGAAAGCCTGGTTTGACGAGAAGTGAGAAAATGTTGTAATAGACAAAAAACTCACCTTAAATGGCTAAAGCAGAGGTTAGCAGAAAATGAAGAAAAACTACAGGGCGTTAAAAAATAGCAAAAGAAAGTGTAGGAAAAAATATTTGTAGAAAGTCAGTTAAACGAAATTGAAAGTAACTACACTAAAAGAGAAACAAGACAGTTCTACTATGAAATAAGAAGCTAGAAACAAAAGAACCAAAAGAAAGCAGCATTTATTAAAGACGAACAGGGCAATGTAATAGATGGGATAGAAGAAAAACTGCAATGTTGCGATAACTATTTTCGAAATGGATTAAATAGAGGAGAGCTAGAGCACCATAAATAGGAAGATCCCTTAGAAGAAGAAGAAGTAGCACGCGAGACACTTAACCTATAAGAAATTAAAGAAGTTATAGGGGCACTAAAAAAGAACAGGTCACTTGGAAAAAATGGAACTGTAGCTGAAATGTTAAAAAATGAGGGGGCATACTGTTAGAACAAATACATAAACTAATCCCAGCAATATGGGAAAAAGAAGAGATGCCAATAAAATGGAGAAGTGCATTACTTCTACCTTTACATAAAAAGGAAAAGAGGGCAATCTGGAATAACCACCGAGAAATAGTGCTTCTGGACGTTACTTATAAGATATTAGCAATAATATACAAAACAGAATGGAAAAACTAACCGAAAATAGACTAGTGGACTATTAGTGCTTTTACTATAAAATAGATACAAAACAATAGCTATGAACACAGCCTACCTCGGCATATGATATTTATAGATTATAATTAAGCATATGACTCTGTGAAAAGATACAAGCTGTATGAAATAATTAAATAGCTAGATATACCATCGAAGTTCATACGGTTAGTGAATCTGACAGAAAATTAAAGTAACGTAGTGTTTGATGGATATGTTTCACGAGGATTTAAAGTAAATAAATGGTCAAGGCAGGGCGATCCATGATCCACGACATTATCTAATACTATATTAGAAAAATCGTCAGAGGTGGAATAAAAAGACATGGAACATTATACAACCATAAGAACCAGTGCCTGGCATATGCGGATAGCAATAGACAAGGAATTAAGAATTAAAGAAACGAAAACAAAGTATATGGAACGAAGAAACATAACAACTAGACCGATAACACAAAATGAAATAAGAATAATTGCCAACGATGTGATACAATACAAGTTTGAGAAAGTTGAAAATTTCAAATTAGGTAGGAGTTGCAATAGGTAGCAATTGTGAAGGAAAAAGTGAACTTTCGAAAGAATAACAAAAAAATCAAAGTGTAATACAAATATTAGAATCTCAGATTATTTCACAAAACGCTAAAATAAGTATATATTGTTATGATATTGGTACAGGGGTCTCAAAATCAGATTAATAAGATTAAAAGAAAACAGTAATTGAAAATAATGAGGATGAATTTAGATGTGAAATGGATATTAAAAATTATTAAGACACATTTAGAATAGAAAGGAAATAGAATTTATAATTTAATTAAATGAAGCTGATTGAGAAACAGAAGGATTCTAACTTAATTTAATATCTAAAATGAAAGTGGAAATTGATGACAAATACTTGTTTAAAATATACTATTGCACATAGTAGGTATTAATCAAATAATAAAGCATTTATAGTGGATTGGACTAAAAAAATAAGCTATATCGCTAAGGAGATGTTTTTATTGATATAGAAAATTTTGAAACGAAAAGTATGTAACCGAATTTTGTAATTGAAAATTAATAAATAAACCCTTTTAAAATTTTTTAAAAGCATTTTTGGTGAATAGAAGGGTTAATGTTAAAAATAAAATTGGCGTGGTGTACAAAGAATAAAATATAAAATGTTAGAAGGATGGAAGGTATGCAGACTATATGGAGGAAGATAAAGAATGTGGTGAGAATACCAAACTAAAACAGTTATAATCTACAAAAGTAAATAAATGGACAGGAATACTGAATTAAATTTATTGTAAGATTACATTTTACATTTGCATCGATTGAATTGGATAACAAGGAACGATTTACAAGGGAAGAGGATCGCATGGGAGTCGTTGGCAGAGTGAGCATGTTTGTGGGGATTGTCAAGTGATGTCTGGTGGCTTGTCGCTGGTCAGGATTCTTGGTGCTAAGCTATAACGGACTTCAAATGAGTAATGTGGATTGAATATTAAAGTAACGCAACTACGACTGAGGATCTGTACTTTGGTGAAGCTTGCTGTATATGCTGATTCCTGGGGCAAACTAGGTTCCTGTGTTAATTTGGATCATGATTCTGGACATTTTGGTAGTTTGGTTGTCAGTTGAGGCCTTCACCGTGGCTTAATGTGGAACAGTTGTGGTGTGATCAGTTGCAGAGTTAGACGAATTGGTTTCAGCAGTGAGTGCTAAGTTCAATAAAAGGTAAATGAATATAGGTATTAAATAAGAACTGAAAGAAAATATAGATTAAAGCGAATTAATTTTAATTAAGGAAGTACTTACTATTTGAGATTGTCGTATGACAAATGTAGCGATGAAGTATTTGCGCAAAGGTCTATTCTGGCTTGAACAAGAATTACTGTAGATATGGAGTAATTTGACTTGTTCGGGTAAAAATAAAATAATTTTCTCTTGCAGAATCATATTTTCTGAACACCACGGCCAGCTGCACTCTCATCCCAATGCAAACATATTCTTCAACTTTTTAAAATACATGTTTTAAAGAGGGCTAAATTAAACATCCACAACAGTCTTTTATAAAAATAACCTGTGACTATAAAGTAAGAGATGTATTAAAAATAATTAAATACTACACATTTTTCACATCAGCTACCCGATCGATGAGTCTTTTTGACACAAAATTTGGTATTAAGTTAAAATGCCATTATGTATAATTTTTAATTAGCAGAAGCTGTAACTAAATTAAACAGACCCGCACTCGGGACGGAATGAAATTAAAATTTCTAGGTTAACACAGTGCTTGTCATAAAGTATTTAACTATACAATGTTTTAGTAGAAAATACAAAAATTTAGTTCAACAATGAGTTACGGGTGCGAATGTAAAATTTTTGTCAAAATTGCGTAACTTTCATCTGTTATTTAATATTATTATAATGGCTGTATAATTATCTAGAATTTAGCTCCTGTGATGCATGAAATATCAAAGTATTCCTATAAAGGTCAGTTATATCGTAATAAATAGGTGTGATCCAATTGTCCTGCATCTACTACAACCATACAGCACTTTCGCGATTCTATTCCTCCTTTGAAATTGCGTACAGGTATGTAGAATTTGTGGTAGTTAGTAACAGTCAACAGAAAACTGGGGTAGATTGACGATGTCAGCTAAACAATCTCTTAAAACGTGTCTATGCTACTACTATGATAGATTGTTGCTAATACTATTATTATTAATCTAACCAATTTAATCATTTTGTCACGTATTTATCTATTACCAACAACTCTCGTTATCTTTTCCTTTTCTCTCAAATGAGCTAGATGATCAATTACTACAAAATAACCCTTGTCACCTCAAAGTAAGTCATTTAAGATTCCCGAACATACGTTTGACTAAAATGTTATTAAACAATAATTGTTTTTGTTAATAAAATACGTTTTACATGTGAGTAGAAGTGCGGCAAAGAAATTGGAGCACCTGTCAATCATCCGATTAAATTAAATTAATTGACCTAATTAAATTGATTGATCTAATTTCGCGAATTAAAATCGTGAATTAAATTCAATTAAATCCGCGGTTTGACCCAATTAATTTTGCTCTAGTGATTCTTCATATGTGCTACTGATTAATAACATAAAAAGTTTGATATTTAATTTACATATGTGCTACTGATTAAATTACGCGGCGGCCATTTTTTAATTTGCTTCCGGAGTTACGCGGCGGCCATTTTCACTTTTCGCGCGAATATTTGAATTTAAACTTTCCGGGTGTCGGCCATCTTGGTTTTCTGCGCTCGCACTTATCTCGGATGCCAGTTTTAATTTTAATTTAGCGTTCGTTTTTGAATTTGATTACTTCACGCCGAAGTCTTCCGTCTCACTCTTCGCAACTGCTCACTCTAGCTCGCATTTATTTAATTTAAAAAAGCTTTCTGCGACGGTCCTAGGCAGGATTCGAACCAGCGACCACAGTATTACGAGTCCAAGGGCTAACCACCTAAGCTACCCCGACAGCGTAACTGAATGCGGTTAAAACTTCAACAGTTGCGTGCCGTTTCGGCGCCCTGTTTAACTAATGAATTTCAAATTTACATCTCTGTTTATGAACATAGATAGTTTTTAAATTTATGCTCAGTTTTATTACAGCAAATACATTTTGTCCCTCGAAGAAATTTCAAAAAGAGGCCAGTTTAAAGCCGTTTAATAGATGTGGCTATCGGAAACCCATTTCATTGCTCTGGCATCATACTGCCAGACTGTAAAACAAACTATTTTTTCAAAAATATAAATTATAAGAACGGAATTGTGTAGCCTATTGTATTTAAAGGTTGATACATTTTTTTTTAAATTGGCTTTGTAACTGGTTTTGATGGAAATAATTCTTTTATTTTATAATTTGAGTGACGCGCATGAATGGATTATCGAGATGCTCATTGTCCCACCCCACTATATAGCTGGAAATTTCCGCTCGACCGTCGAAAATTTCAAAGCTATATGAATATCAGTGTACCTAATTTGTTTAGTTCTTGATCAATTAATTTAATCATTTGTTGAAAACACGTGTATTTCGCTGCATTACGAATTTTCGGTTGTATAACGAGGAGAGCAATTTAAAACAGGTTGAGACATGCGGTTGTGACGAACAAAGCATCGTCTCCCTTCTCGCTCATCGCAGCTGTTCTCTCTCGCTCCCAAAGTCGACTTTGAGCCCTAGTTGTCACGAGATTGTCATGTTTGGTTTTTATTTTATAAGTAAAGCGTCTTAGTTACTTTGAAGCACATCTTTTATAAAACGCACCAGTCAAATTTAAAATAAATCACTAGGTTTTGGCGAGGGTCGGCATCGAAATGACAATTTAATAATAATTTTCAAAGTACATTACTCTAACTTGTTGCAATTTTAGTAAGCTTTGAATAAAAACACCACTTTCATTGAAAAATCTTCTGCCACAAGCATTTCGATAAACAAAATTTCAGTTACGTAGGCTTATTGTTCATTTTTTATTACAAAAATTAACTCAAAATTGAACCAAAATCACGCAATTACACATCATGTCACATACATTTTTACAAAAATCGACATCATGTCACATAAATTATACGAAAACTGACATCATGTCACTTGAAATTATACAAAAAACGACATTTTTACTTAACACACGACGAAAATTGAACAAAAATCACGCAATTACACATCATTTTACATAAATTTTTACAAAAATCGACATCATGTTACATAAACTATGCATAATTTTGCAAATTTTCTACACTTTTTTATAAAATGCATCGCTCAAAATTAAAAGAAATCGCAATTTCGTTGAAAAAATCTTCTACCACAATCATTTCGATAAACAAAATTCAAAAATTCTTGTACTTTTGATGGAAATATATGTATGTTGACGACAAATTAACATAATTTTGAATAAAAACGCGCAATTTCGTTGAAAAAAATGTTCTGACACCATCATTTCACTTAAAATTTTACAAAAACTGACATCATGTCACTTGAAATTATACAAAAAACGACATTTTTATTCAATAAGCGATAAAAAATACGATATCCCACATTATTTCACTTAAAAAATTATCACAATTTGTTTTATAAATCGTTTTGTAAAACGAAAATGATGTAAAAAGCAGTTTTAGAGTTATTTCTAAGCATAATTTTGGAAATGTTTTACACTTTTTATAAATTGCATGGCTCAAAATTAAAATAAATCACATTTTTTTAAATTATATCACACCATTATGAAATCGTAGATTGATTTTTTGAAATTTTACACTTTGTAACTGTAAAAATAACTTCAAATACTAATATTTTAGCTTTAGATTTTGTAATTATTGCAGATTCGTGAAAAAAACAAAAGCAGAGTAGAAATAAAAAACACAAGCACTTTGTAATAAACAAATATATTGTTCTTATTTTGTATAATACTTAATAATATAAAAATAAATGTACAGCTGAATGTCTTATTGTCTAAAAATCCGCTAGCAATTTACAAAACTGTAGTTTGAGGTGTACAACATTTTCAAATTAAAAAAGCTGCAAGTAATAAAATCAGAATTCGTTTACATGGGATCGTAGAACAAATTTCATTGTGGCATTTTAAAGTTTAAGGCGCTCCCAATCCAGGATTACGTTCGTATTTGATGTTGAGGACCTCTGCCCTAGAGGTGTTTTCTAACGGCCCTTTTTTGGAAGTGCTTCCTAATCGACGTTTTTCTGACTGCACCTTTTTGATGTGGACTTGGATGAGTAGCTGGTGTTTTTAATTTATATTCTAAATCGGACTCGCAGTTATCAGTTTCCATTTCGGTTTTTTCCTGTAGTACCAGTCGGACTTGGCTTCTTTTGCTGTCAATTTTTGTATAATTTATGTGACATGATGTCGATTTTTGTTCAATTTTGAGTTAATTTTCGTAATAAAAAATGAACAATAAGCCTACGTAACTGAAATTTTGTTTATCGAAATGCTTGTGGCAGAAAATTTTTCAATGAAAGTGGCGTTTTTATTCAAAGCTTACTAAAATTGCAACAAGTTAGAGTAATGTACTTTGAAAATTATTATTAAATTGTCATTTCGATGCCGACCCTCGCCAAAACCTAGTGATTTATTTTAAATTTGACTGGTGCGTTTTATAAAAGGTGTGCTTCAAAGTAACTAAGACGCTTTACTTATAAAATAAAAACCAAACATGACAATCTCGTGACAACTAGGGCTCTTGGGAGAGAGAGAGAACAGCTGCGATGAGCGAGACGGGAGACGATGCTTTGTTCGTCACAACCGCATGTCTTAACCTGTTTTAAATTGCTATCCTCGTTATACAACTGAAAATTCGTAATGCAGCGGAATACACGTGTTTTCAACAAATGATTAAATCAATTGATCAAGAACTAAACAAATTAGGTGCACCAATATTCATATAGCTTTCAAATGTTTGACGGTCGAGCGGAAATTTCCAGCTATATAGTGGGGTGGGACAATGAGAATCTCGATAATCCATTCATGCGCGTCACTCAAATTATAAAATAAAAGAATTATTTCCATCAAAACCAGTTACAAAGCCAATTTTAAAAAAATTGTATCAACCTTTAAATACAATAGGCTACACAATTCCGTTCTTATAATTTATATTTTTGAAAAAATAGTTTGTTTTACAGTCTGGCAGTATGATGCCAGAGCAGTGAAATGGGTTTCCGATAGCCACATCTATTAAACGGTTTTAAACTGGCCTCTTTTTGAAATTTCCTCGAGGGACAAAATGTATTTGCTCTAGTAAAACTGAGCATGAATTTAAAAAATATCTATGTTTATAAACATCGATGTAAATTTGAAATTCATTAGTTAAACAGGGCGCCGAAACGGCACGCAACTGTTGAAGTTTTAACCGCATTCAGGTACGCTATCGGGGTAGCTCAGGTGGTTAGCCCTTGGACTCGTAATACTGTGGTCGCTGGTTCGAATCCTGCTTAGGGCCGTCGCAGAAAGCTTTTTTAAATTAAATAAATGCGTGCTAGAGAGAGAAGTTGCGAAAAGTGAGACGGAAGACTTCGGCGTGACGTAATCAAATTCAAAAACGGGCGCTAAATTGAAATTAAAACTGGCATCCGAGATAAGTGCGCGCGCAGAAAATCAAGATGGCCGACACCCGGGAAGTTTAAATTCAAAAAATTGAACTTAGAAACAAATCTGAAAAATTTCAAATTAAAATATTCGCGCGAAAAGTGAAAATGGCCGCGGCGTAACTCCGGAAGCAAATTAAGAAATGGCCGCCGCGTAATTTAATCAGTAGCACATATGTAAATTAAATATAAAACTTCATATGTGATTAATCAGTAGCACATATGAAGAATAATTAGATCAAACCGCGAAATTAATTGGGTCAAACCGCGGATTTAATTGAATTTAATTCGCGATTTTAATTCGCGAAATTAGATCAATCAATTTAATTATGTCAATTAATTTAATTTAATCGGATGAATGACAGGTGCTCCAATTTCTTTGCCGTACTTCTACTCATGTGAGTTAACTGCTAATAGCTAATACTACTTCAGCTCAGAGGCACTTTGATCTTACTAACCTAAAGTGAGGAATACTTATAATTGGAAAATCAATAAAGCAGGTTAGGTTGTTTGGCAATTATGTTTTCTTCAAAGAAACTTTAAAATATTAAGTTATACTGTTTCGAAAAATATTAAAATATTTGAAACACCACATCTTATTCCTGAAGCCAAAACAACATATTCGGAATTCACTGAAAATGCTCTTGCACAAATTTTGCTATATATATTGCAGTTAACAATGTCATTTTTCTAATTCAAACTTCTGAATTAAAAATATTAAAACAATGCAGCTGCAGCTTCTATTCTATAAAAAATATATTTTCGCTAACATTTAAAGACATATTTCACTTGTTCTTTTAGAGACAAAAAATTCTATTTTTTAGGAGACATCCACATTATTTCATATTATTGCCCAACTTTTTATCAATGTTGATAAAGGAATTCTTGTTATAGTTTAAAATCCAATAATACATTTTAGATATAGAACCTTCAGAAACCAATAAATCCGTATTGATTTCTTATTTCAAAAGTTGACAATATAATATCTATTTCAGAAAAGTGATCTAGAAATAGTTTCCCTTTGCATCTAATTCTAATCTATTTTTCCAAACTCTTTTCTTTATTTGATATTGTTAACCCAGTTCGTCTACAAAATCACGTATTTCGTTGCAATTGCCAATCAAGTTTGCAGGCATGTCAATCGCTCTCTTATTGCTGTACATAACAATCATAAAATCGACATTAAGTAGAGCAGCGTTCCATTTTATAGCACTTTGCAATTACAGCAATTAACGTAACAGCCTGTGTACGGTGAATCGAGATTGCTATTCAGAGTTTCAAAGATATGACAAATGCCATTAAGTTTTCATTGTCACGCTGTCAACAGGTTTCATTACCTTAATGAAGTGCATTTTGCATAATGTGTTAAAAGCCCAGGCATTCTAAACTGTAGGACACACCTTCTTAGCATATATTACATATATAGAAGAAGTTTATATTTCGTCGTGTGTAAATTTACATGACGAGCCGATATTGCATACTACTTTTTTTGAAAATGAGATTTAGAGAAAAATAACTATGCATTTCTTTTCATTTACATCGTTGGAGATAATCATATCACTGACTATATTTTTCTCTTTATGGATTAAAATCCGCTTAACTCTAAGTTAATGCTGAACTTGAGAATTATTCGTCTGCTACCTTCATAATGTATTAAGTTCTTAACGATCTTCAATCAATTGCTGCTTGACCGAAAACAACATGACCTATATATAAGTGTTAGAAAAATCATAAATATAGAGACGACAAATCGAAAATTTAAAAAAAATACCTGTCTTTCCACAGAATTTAAAAAAATTTAGTAATTTTATAAAGTAATATTCTGGCCATTTACGTTGCAAAAACTCATTAAAATTAGAATTATTTAAGTAACGGAATGTGCAGTATGCATGTAATTAGAGAACCCACAGCTGAATTTAGAACTAGGGCATTCCTTTACAGTATTTATAATTTATTCAGGGCGTTAATTTAGCATGACATCCCTTAACCCACTAGATGCCGGAAATCTAAACCTGAGAAGGAATGCTTAAACAGTAAACGGTTGTATTGGGTATTGCATAAGACCTTCACTATACAAAAGTAATAATTGTTAGTGAGTAACCGAAAGATAAACTAGAATGAGATTTAATATTCGTCGTTCCATACGTAGTTCTAACATTCCGCTTTCTAGATAGAGAATATTCTAATAAATCAATTTCACTCTGTAAATGAATTTTAAAATTACCAGAAATATATTTTCCCGCTGTCAATCATGTAAGTCAGTGATACAGCCTTAGTAACAAAGCGTGTAAATCGTTGAGATTATTTGTTTGCTGCTGTCCCTTGACAACGAAACTATTATTATTAAGTTCCTAGGATATAGTATTTTACAATAGAAGCTGTCTCCAGTATCATTCGACTCGCTCTTCGAGCTCGTCTCACAAACTCCCTGGCTTGACCGTAAAGGCCCTAACGGACGTGTATTGTACAATAGTTTTTGTAATACCTGCAGACAATACGGTCATACCCATCTTTTTTAATTTATTTTTATCAAAATGCTATATTTGTGTAATACATATCAAGCAGATGACGTGTTTGGCACACAATTTAGCAGGCCGTGGTCTTTACGCACACTTTTTACGGTCGGGCAGTAAAGAGGTTGCTTACGTAACAGTAAACAGTCATTAAAGAAATATTTAACAAGTAGGTATTATTGCAAAAGGAAGTAAAAAGATATTCAAATCAAGATATAAATTTGCCCATTCATCGTCGATTTGAGCTAAATTATGAGTAATTATATATTACACACTACAAAGAGAACGAATAATTGAATGTAAATATTTGTAGAAATAATAAAAATACGTGGTTATTCGTTGAAACTGTTTTAATTCAAAAGTGAATGAAATTGTTTTAATTCACTAGTGAATTAAATCGCTAAAATTTCACTTGTGAATAATTGACTGCTTATTAAGGTTGTTATGGAGTTAATAAACTTTAAACTGTCATAATTGAATAAAATATATTTCAATATAATTTTACACTACATTTCATGTGGACGAAAAATGGCATTCTTAATTTTTTGTATTAGAAAACTATGTAATCAATTAATACATTCTGATTATTCTTACGAAATATATTAACCAAAAACTGTAACTTCTTTCTTTAACATTGTATCATACAATTTATTTCCGTAGATATTATACACATAATTGAAATTTTTAATTATGTAGGTTAATTTTATTCAAGAACATTGTGCTAGGTGGTATTTAAAAGGTCGTAATATTTTGTAAATCTGGTCTCTAGGGAAAATTTCAATTTATAAAACATTATTTTAGTTGTTCTAATTAGGAACGGTATTTCTGGTCCTCGCCCAATAATTTTAGTGATGTTTGAAACATTCGAACTAAATAACTAGCAGAACGTTTTTCATATTTTTTCCGTACTACAAGGTTGAAGAAGCATTGGAATCACACACAAATTTTAGATTGAAATTTCTAGGAATATATGCAGCTTGAGACATATAGATTCCAATAATAGTAGATATGTGTTTCTCTAGCGCATGTTATACGGATTATTCAACACTATAATGAACCAATAAAAATTGTTCAATTTCTCAGAAACGGCCAATCAAAACTGACTGTCTTTGAAAACACCTAATGTCGCAGTGTTTTCACGCGAACCCGATTGGTTTCAATGATTTCAATTTAGTGAGTAACCTTTGACTGACATTTCACCAAAACGTCAAAGTAAGTTTGCAAAGCTGCGTCGTTTTAAAAACTCATAATAATCGTGTTGGAAGCTCCAGTATTGAATTAATAGTGGAAAACGTCAAAAATGTGTGCTGTCGAACACGGTAAAAGTCATCTACCCATATTGTTGAATAATCTTGCCAAACACCACTCAAGGCAAAATTTTTTAAGTGATTTTTTTTGTCAACATGCAGTAAGTTTACTTTTATCAAGCAAAAAGGAAAATAAGATGGTATTTACACAACAACAAATGTATTAAGCATAACAGTCATAAAAAAAGTTTTTATTGTGTTGTATATTTTTAGCAAAATAGTTCAAGATCAACATGTAATTTAGTTCTCTCTGAATTATGGTAGTTTATTTGCTTCAATGGGTATGTCTGAAGTTATGGCAATCTTAAATTTGATCATGACATGCTGCAAATGAGCGTACAATATAAATACCCAAAATGAGTAGGTACAAAACACATTCTATTAGAACTAATGAAACCTGGTGGGCGGGTCAGAGGGTTTGCTTTCATTATTAACATCCAAAAGTTGGGTACCTAAATTATTAGAATGCACAGACAGTTTATTTTCATATCTCACACAATAATTGTTTATTGCTTCTCGTACTAATTCAATATTGATATTACTTTGTATTACACGATTAGGCACCTGCCCTGAAGCGTTAACTATGCATCTAAGCACTTTATTCTAAAATATTAGTAAAATCTCCATTTTAGAGGTGTTGGCAGTACCCCACAGTTGTATAGCATATTTCCAGATAGCCTTGAAAATAGATTTGTAGAATAGGAGCTTATTTTCAATCTTCAATTGTGACTTTTTGACTAATAACCAGTAAATCGGGTTAAACTTGATTCCGAGCTGTTTTCTTTTGGTGAGGATATGTTTGCGCCAAATAAGCCGTCGTTAAATACATACCCAGCTAGTTCACATCTTCAGTGTGAGGGATGAAGGCATTGTAAGTGTTACTGCTGGTCATGCTATTCTCATGCTATAAACGTAACGCGTGTCGATTTGGAGTTATTTACTTGCATTTCCCACTTCCGTAATCAGTCCTCAACAGGATTGAGATTATTCTGTAGATACGTAGTTGCAACAGTAGAGTCAGTAGCTGATGTCAATATAGCCGTATCATCAGCAAATGTGGCTGCAGTTGTTAGATTGGTTGTAGGTAAATCGGCTATACGTATAAAGGAAATATAACATGTTACACGATGAAAGCGTCGTTATGACATGAATTTGATAACCAAACTACTCAACCGTTGGTTACCCGGTAAAACGACACAAATCGGAAAATTCTCGGATCCGTTGCCCCAATTACGTTAAGATAGATTGCAACAAAGGTTGCTGGCTAAGACATCAAGAAAGAAGGGAGGTTCTGTACGACCTTAATTAAGACTACCACCCGAATAACGAAATAAAGATGTTAAATGCCAGGCGTCACCATTTTACTAAATCGGGTAAAACGCGGTTGGGCTTATCGAGAAAGTGGAAGCAATGGTCCAACCTTTTTTATCAAACCTTGGCAGTGGTTGAACGACGATCCACCAATAGCTGTGTTGGACTTACCTGTCTTGCATCTGATTACAGCTACCTGAATCCCTGTACAGAGAAAAACCACGCAAACGTCATAAATCTACTAAAGAAAAGCACAACTAATTGAAGATAAACTATATTAAAGTAGAAATATATAGCTGAACAATAAATATTAAATGAAATACTTTATAAAGGTTAGTGTTGTTATTTACGCAACGTTGAATCTAAACGCAGACGGTACTCTTAATGACAAACAATGTGACTCAGAAACGGCAACAACTTTTGATTACACAACAATTAAACTATTTTCAAACAATAAATTTTGACGGTAAACACTCAAAATTGACTTGAAGACAATAACAACAGTTCAAACGCTTAATTTCAACGTATGAGCAACGCTACGCAAAATGGTGACACTTTGAAGGTCATTTTTCACAATGTGCGCTTTTAAAATTTCTACAAAGTAACACAGTACCTTTGAGGGGTTTAGCTTGCTACGATGATGATGCCCAACGGCGCGGCAATGCAAAATACTTGAAGGACTGCGAGAAACGGCATAGGGTGCTTCCTATCGAGCTGGTCTAAACTATGTTAAATCCCCAAAGGGTAGAATGAAGAACGTAACGATAAGCAAGGATTGCGGTACAGTACACGTAGCTTCATTAACAACAATTAGCGCAGAAAAGGTCCTCAGTTAATTATCCTCGCAATGTGTCAATTCGGAGCTCACGACTCCGCGGTACGAGAATTCCTCAGCTACACCAAACGCCACTTAAAAGACCAAGACTTGACGGATAACGCCTATTCACACTTGTTGTCTTCTTAAAGTCAGGCGATAGAATCCTGAAGCCGAAGGAACCCGCGCCAGCGCTGCTTAACTTGTTTTATCTCTAATTTATATGAAAGCGTAAGAATTGCGTCATTATTGCACCACTTTCACACCCAAAACGAAAAACGCTGGCAAACGAAATGGGCCGACGCTCTGAAGCCAAAGCGTAATTAAGATACGATAAACCAACCAACTTACGTCATTCATGTGGCAAGCAAACACATCTGGATTTAAATTTAAATCGTTGCTCATAAAATCAGCCAGTAAACACTAGTACTTGAAAGGGACAAAATTGAGTTTTAATGCATAACTAAACTATCAATTTGGGCTTAAATGACACGGGAGAAAAAGTAGTATTTGGAATATAAAAGCGACAAAATAAGGTAAAGCTCTAAATGCAAAAATTGTCCTTACAAACACTGAACCTAACAGGCTACCCTGGGGAATTAAAGGATATTTAGTAAAAATAATAATTGAAGTAACAGGCAGGTAAGGTAATATGTGCAACTATTTTTATATTTCAAGTGTTATGATATCTTCTCGTTTTTAGCAGTGTAGATACAAGCCATTAACAATTGACAATTAGATTTAAAAAGTTCAGTAAAGTTCAGACTCGGCGGGTCAAGGCCGCAGAATCGTCTCTTTCCTAAACCCAGTTTACCGTTAACGGCGTACTGGGTTATATGGTTAGCATTACGTTTTCGACGACTGCTTAGTTTCCCTACTACATTCCTATCAATTTTTAAGGCAACTGGGTGAGCCGCCCACCAGTTTACAAATTAATGCCAATACAGAGAGTACCCAATTTACAATTACTAGACCTCGCCCTATATTTATACATGAAGTAACTAACTTTTAAACTATGATCAATAATTCATCCCAACCGATTAGAAAGTTTGGTACATTAATAAAGGTTTAGCTAACCAAACAGTTAAAATTAATATCAACACCAGTAATTCTCAACATGTCGAAATATCTTAAGCAGGGGCTCGAAATGTTCTGAGCTGTAACAGATTACACCACAAAAAAGTGCAAATTGAATAAAAAAATTAATTACTAATAATAAGACAACAAATCGAGTACATTGTGAAGCATTTAACATAATTGGTAGGTGTTATGTATTGCGTCTTTACGTTATAGCTATAAATCAATCTCACACCTTTGTTAGAACTCTTTAATTATTCACTACGCACAAACAATTAATATGATTGAAATCCCTACTGTAGTATGCTAATCTTGCACGTGATTATCTTAAAAACTACCTGCTACCCCTACAGTGTAGCTAGTCGTGCCCTATACACCACACTATGTTAGCATTAGACAAAATAAAATCTACTCCAAAGTATTGAGTAAACTAGATATGTGTGCTTATTATTATTGAAAAATATAATAAGTACTAATTAATCATTTAATATTTTCAGTTGTTTAGCGTGGCCAAATACTCATAAACACATTATAAATAGCAGTAACTAAAACGCGATGAAAACGTACCTGAAATTACATTTTTACAATTGTTTTCTATAATTCTAGTTTCTTGAAAAATCATTTAATTTTTCACTCATCTCTAATCCATGCGCAGTTCTTCCTTAGAATTAATAGTTTATCTTTAGTTTATAAAATATATTTTCCATTTTCTGTTAATATCCTATAAAGGCTGGCGTTTTCTAAAGCAGCGTACTACATCTCTGCCTTTACCTGATCTATACAATATTTGCGAGAGTTAACTATGCACGAATCGAAGAACTACGCAAGAAAGTGTAAATAATATAATATACAACAAAGAAGCAGGATATATAGAAAACAATGAATTAAATGTAAAATTAATAAAAATATTAAAAACGAAAATGCCCGTGGGCGCGATGAAATTGTCCCATAATTATACTAGAAACACATACTAAGCGTAGGACTAAAATTACAAGTCGAAATATGTAATCAAGCTGGAAAGAAAGCTTAAGTAAAGACTGACAGGCAGATGTAATGCTGCCTATTCACAACGAAGAGATGCAAAAACTGTTACAACTACTGCATAAAACACTGTTAGTAACTAAGAAAAACTATACCACCAACACTGTGAGAAGCACAGAGCGGATGTAGAAAGGCTCGAAGCGTACAATATCACATATGTGAAACTGGTGATACAGAAAACGTTAGTAAACAATTATAAATGTTTAGTAACTCAATGTCAATGTCAATGTCATTCCAATCTTCAGAAAATTGTAACATTTATGTTTATCCTTACCTTTGGCAGTGTTATGCTTTTAAATCATATCTTTGTTTTTGACGGAAAAACAATTGAATCCACTTTGAGTTGTCAACAAGGTGATTCTTTAGGTCCAGCTATTTTTAGCCTTTCCATGCATAATATTATTAAGAAATTAACTTCTGAACTTAATATTTGGTACCTAAATGATGACACTATAAGATGCAAAGCTACAGATGTCTTCCAAGATTTAGAAAAAGTTATCTCAGAATTTTAAAAAATTGGTTTAGAACTTAATTTTAATAAATGTGAGTTTTTTTAACACAATCACAAATTGTAACCCATTATTTTGTTAAAAAAAGTTTGTGTTAATGTTGACGACTACCTAAGCATCGTTCACATTAACATACAGTCTTTATTAAGTAAAAAAGACGAAATGCAGTTGTTCCTGGAAGATTATAAACCGGATGTTGTTTGTATGACTGAGCACTGGCTCACCGATAACAATAAAGTGTTTTTATCTGGTTACAAGGTAGTTGGCTATTACTGTCGATGTCATACCGTACATGGGGGAGTAGTGATCTACATCAAGGATGAAATTAATGCTGTTGAAATTAAATCTGTTAGGAACCTTTCCGAGGAGCTGCATGTGGAAGGCGCAGCTGTGAAGATCACAGTAGGTGATACAAGTGTGGCGGTGGTGGCCTTATACAGGTCAACGGCTGGTAATGTAGACATTTTCATTGAAAAACTGGATTTAATCTTGAATAATGTTTCAAGTATGTGCAATAACGTTATTTTAACTGGTGACTTTAACATTGACAATATTAGCGATACAAAAAATGTACATAATAAGAATATTTTGAATGACGTTTTTGAAAGTTATGGACTGCTATCTTTGGTAAAAGGACCTACAAGGGTGTGTAAAACTCGGTCTAGCGGTATAGATTATACTGCTACAAACATTAGCCCTAATTATTGTAATGTTAAGGTTTTTGATCCTGGTTTGTCAGACCATTGCGCACAATTATTAACAATTAATTGTGATAATAGCGAAATTGACACTGCATCCCAAAAGGATGTACTTGTACGTGTTAGAAAAATAAGTTTTAGTAATCTATCACAATTTTCAACATTGCTGGGTATGGTAAATTGGAATCAGTGCTTTGAACAGTCAAATGTGAACGAACAATTTAGTTCATTTATTAATTTGTTAAGTATTAACCTGAATTTAGCCTGCCCAAAATATGTTAAAAGGCATTGTAATAATCACAAAAAATGGATTACCAACGAAATTAGAGCTATGAAAAAAACTGTAAAATATTGGTGCGATTTAAAAAATTTGTTAAAAACGGACGACATCAAAGCGCAGTTTACTCGAGTAAGAGGAGAATACCGAAAGTTAATTAGATATACAAAGCGTAATTATTATCATAATAAAATTGCAAATTCCCAAAACCCAATGAAGGAAATATGGAAGACCGTAAACACCACTTTGGGTCGAAATAATAGGAAAACAAATATATCACTATCTACAAACGGTGATGGTAGTGAAATAATTAGAGATTCTTTTCTAGTAGCTAATCAACTTGGAAAATATTTTTCAAGTTTGGCGAAGACAAAGTTGAACTCACATTTTGGCAAACTCTCCAATGAATGTACGGTGAATATACAGCCGCCTTCACAATCTATTCAAATTGTGCCATTTACAGAGCTTGAAGTAAAAACTGCAGCTTCAGAAATTAAAAATAAAACTAGTAGTGGATATGATGAGATAAATTTAATAATATTTATGAAGGTCATTGATATAATTTTGTATCCATTGACAATTTTAATTAATAATTCTTTTATGAATGGTGTTTTTCCAAATTGTTTGAAAGTCGCTCGAGTTGTACCACTTCTAAAGAAAGATGAAGGGTCACACATGGATGTCACAAACTACAGACCAATATCTGTTCTTTCTATAATTTCCAAAATTATGGAAATCTTAATAGTTGCTAGAATAAAAGAGTTTCTTAATAAACATAACTTGATGGCTGATACGCAGCATGGTTATATAAAATCCAAGTCCACTGAAACGGCTTGTTTCGACTTTATGGAATTTGTAATTAAAGCGCTGGATGGCGGTAAAGTAGCTGCAGGACTGTTTTTTGACTTATCGTGTGCATTTGATTCGGTCAATGCTTCATTTCTTGCTACAAACTTAGATCACTTGGGTATTAGAGGCATTGTGAAAAATTGGTTAATTTCATATTTAACGAACAGGACAATGGTAGTTGAGGTATCTAACTGTATGTCTAAAAAGTTTAACCTAGAATTAGGTGTACCCCAAGGTTCTGTGCTGGGCCCGCTCCTATATGTGTTGTTTTTAAACGATTTGAAAAACTATTTAAATGCAGAATGCTTAGTAACGTATGCAGATGACACGTCGGTAGGGGTCTCAGCAGGAACTATACATGAATTATTATTGAAAACGGAATTAGTTGCAATAAGGTTTAAAAAATGGTGTGATAAAAACAATTTAATTTTAAATGATGATAAAACTGCATTTTTAATATTTCGTCAACGTAAAACTATTTTTCCTTGTTATATACATGTAAACAATTGTAAAATCACTACCCAGGATACCACAAAACTATTAGGTTTACATATTGATGGTAACTTAACTTGGAATTTGCAAGTTGACAGTGTCTGTAAAAAACTTAATTCCGCATTTTTTGCTATAAAGAACTTAAAGTCCATATTATCTACAAACGGGCTTCTTAATGTGTATTATGCGTTAGCGTATCCATTCCTAGCGTATAATTGTATAATCTGGGGTATATCTGTTAACAATAAGAGAGTGCTTGTAAATCAAAAACGCCTTATTAGATTAATATTTAACTTAGATAGATTAGAGTCCTGTCGGCCGTACTTCATAAAATACAAAATTTTAACGTTCGTAGGTATTTATATATATAAATGTTGCAAATATGTATACGAAAGACGGAATAATTTCACAAACCATGCAGATATTCATGCTTACAATACCAGACGCCAAGCCAATATAGTCTTGCCGGTGCATAATCTAACCTTATATGAGAGGGGTCCTGTGTATACATGTAGCAAAATTTATAATAGTCTTCCAAGTGTAATAAAATCTAGTCCAACAGTGTATAGCTTTAAATCTAAGTTAAAATCGTACCTTACAGAAAAATGCTTTTATTCAATAACAGAATATTTTAATGTGTAAGTGTAAATTTGTGTGTTATACGATTTATTTGTGTAGCAAATTTGTGACGAGTGCATGTACAATTTTTATTTATGTATACCCGCACAATAAAATTATTATTATTATTATTATTATTATTATTATTGAATCCTTAGCTCCAGGATTATTTTTCAGTTCTGACGAAAATTTGTTTTTATTAGGATCTGATTTATTAGAATCAGCTTTCATTCCTTAAAAAAGATGGAAGAATTTTCTCTTTTATCAACGAATCTTTACAAACTAAGTCCACACATTAGTTTTTTCTTATTCCCTCGTTGTTGCCCTATTTGGAAATTTGAAGATATTTGCCTACAACTCGACAAATTAATAGCCTTAACTTTAAAAAAAAAATTAATGTCAAATTTACAAATAGATCATGGAATCAAGCCAAGTTACTAGTTCGTTTAGGTGGTTTAGGAATGAGATCTATTACGGATTTATCAACACCAACACGAAGCGCTAACGTCAACTTCAAATGATCGAAAAAAAGCAATTTTACTCGCTATTTCCGTACCAGAGTCGGGAACTTGGCCAGAAGCTTTACCTTCCTCTCAACTTGGTACTCTCTTGGAAAAAATCACTGTGCAAATTGTCATGTCGCTTAGATTAGGCATTAGTATTTGTCACCTCCATGTTTATAGTTGTGGCTCTCTCGTGGATACCTTTAGTCATTACGGTTTGTCTTGTTTAAAAAATGCCGGTCGTCTTTTCAGACATGGATCCCTTAATGACATCTTAAAGCGTGCCTTCACGTTTGCCAGGGGCTATGACACAACGCCCAACTTGGTCACAACGCCCAATTTTGATTTTGGTCACAACGCCCAACTTGGTCATAACGCCCAAAAGCGATATTGGTCACAACGCCCAACTTGGTCCCAACGCCCACCGACGCCTGTTATAGGAGAGAGCTATCGACGCCACTTAAAGCACCGTTTTGGTCATAACGCCCAACTTCGACATTGGTCACAACGCCCAACTTGGTCACAACGCCCAACTTCGATTTTGGTCACAACGCCCAACTTGGTCACAACGCCCAACTTCGATTTTGGTCACAACGCCCAACTTGGCCACAAGGCCCAATTTAGATTTTGGTCACAACGCCCAACTTGGTCACAACGCCCAATTTCGATTTTGGTCACAACGCCCAACTTGGTCACAACGCCCAACTTTGATTCTGGTCACAACGCCCACTTTTGATTCTGGCCACAACGCCCAACTTGGTCATAACGTCCAAGTTTGATTTTGGTCACAACGCCCAACTTGGTCACAACGCCCAATTTTGATTTTGGTCACAACGCCCAACTTGGTCACAACGCCCAACTTTGATTCTGGTCACAACGCCCACTTTTGATTCTGGCCACAACGCCCAACTTGGTCATAACGTCCAAGTTTGATTTTGGTCACAACGCCCAACTTGGTCACAACGCCCAATTTTGATTTTGGTTACAACGCCCAACTTGGTCACAACGCCCACCGACGCCTGTTATAGGAGAGAGCTATCGACGCCACTTAAAGCACCGTTTTGGTCATAACGCCCAACTTCGATTTTGGTCACAACGCCCAACTTGGCCACAAGGCCCAATTTAGATTTTGGTCACAACGCCCAACTTGGTCACAACGCCCAATTTCGATTTTGGTCACAACGCCCAACTTGGTCACAACGCCCAACTTTGATTCTGGTCACAACGCCCACTTTTGATTCTGGCCACAACTCCCAACTTGGTCATAACGTCCAAGTTTGATTTTGGTCACAACGCCCAACTTGGTCACAACGCCCAATTTTGATTTTGGTCACAACGCCCAACTTTGATTCTGGTCACAACGCCCACTTTTGATTCTGGCCACAACGCCCAACTTGGTCATAACGTCCAAGTTTGATTTTGGTCACAACGCCCAACTTGGTCACAACGCCCAATTTTGATTTTGGTCACAACGCCCAACTTGGTCACAACGCCCACCGACGCCTGTTATAGGAGAGAGCTATCGACGCCACTTAAAGCACCGTTTTGGTCATAACGCCCAACTTCGATTTTGGTCACAACGCCCAACTTGGTCACAACGCCCAACTTCGATTTTGGTCACAACGCCCAACTTGGTCACAATGCTCAACTTCGATTTTGGTCACAACGCCCAACTTGGCCACAACGCCCAATTTCGATTTTGGTCACAACGCCCAACTTGGTCACAACGCCCAACTTTGATTCTGGTCACAACGCCCACTTTTGATTCTGGCCACAACGCCCAACTTGGTCATAACGTCCAAGTTTGATTTTGGTCACAACGCCCAACTTTGATTTTGGGCATATCGCCCAGGCGGCACAGAAAGTGAGAAAAATGTGTATCTAAAATGAATAATAATAAATTAAACTTTTAAGATGAGGTAATAGGTAGGAAAATTTTCAAGTTCCCGTAAGTAGTATTAATATTATTTATTTTTCATAATAATTCAGTGGCGTAATGCGTTGTCCAAAAAGTTTCTAAATTCGGATTATAACATATAAAGTTGTATTTTTTATATAGAACTCATAGTTAGCTCTGGCATTATGAGAAAGAGGATTTTCTCCCATTTCAGTGACATATGTCGTATGGGATCGAATTATTAATTTTCACTACTTTATAGCAACAATTCACAATTTTTAATATTTCGTCGTTTTCTAGTTGAAAACTTGTGCCATTTAGAATATACGTGATTAAACAAAGTTTTTGCGTTGTTTTAATAACACCGTTATCACGTATGATTGTTGCTTATAATATTATAGTGTCCTTCATATATCCATTTATCAGAACATTTTATTGTCCATTAAAACCTCTGCAGTTTCCCAAATTAAAAATGGATTTGCAAAAATGTAAATATCCTACTTCTATACAAAGGAGGTTCGAAAATATGAAAATGATTGAAGAAATTAATGTTGCATAGTTATAAACCTAGAAAAAAAGGTCCTCCAAAGCTATCAGCAAAAGAAAAACAACTTAGTGGGGAGGAGAGCGGAAAGAAACTCATAGTAGCTATTAGAATATTATCTAAAGAAAACAAAAACTAGTGATATGTAAAAACATAAAGTCTAACCCTATTCAGTACTTTATAAAATATTGAAGTCGAGTAAACTTCTCTGCTTGCTGTTGAATAACATAAACGAATACAGCAATTTATGCAAACGATAATATTATACAAGGACCCACAAATGTTGATTTATTATTATATTTTATCTATTAGACAGGATTACCTTATGTGGCCTGTTTAAAATCGCCTTCACAAAGTGATGCTAACGACGTTCAATAGAAACATATTTTGTTTTCAACTGAATGAATTGACTCTATATTCTTATGTTGTTTAAATGCGTTCGTAGTGAAATACATTTAGCTCGTTAAGAAAGTCCACAAAACAATATAAAATTTATGGTGGATTTAGAAAATATAAAATCGGTACAATTGTGTAAGATCTAGTGATGGGCTTATTCGAATGAAAAATAACCTGTTATCTGGTTATTGAAATAACCTGTGTAACTCGGTTTTCGTTCCAAGTATTCGAAGAAAAATAACCTCATCCTGATACGTACTACGTGACGTATCTCAGCGACCTGCGAGTGGTCGAAATTCTGTAAATAATACGTCATTCATAACTCATAACCATAAGCAAGGCAGATTGTACTGAAAACACCATTTGGGCCTCTCGCTCTACAGTTTTCTACCTTGCTTCCTTGCCGGCTGAGGCTCGCGGTAGATGCGTCGTCATATGATATGAACATAAATAAATTTTTTGCCCCGTTTAACCCGGCCGATCGATAAACATAAACGTTTTACCACTGTTTTTTATTGCGATTAGCAAGCAGTCTCGCATATTTCTTTCTTTCTACACTTCTTAATAAATATCTCTTAATTTCCAATACATAACACATAATGTACATATTATGTTTTGGTTATAGATCGGAAGAATGTAGGAGTAATCGAGCTAATGCAAAATAGTCGTAAAACTCATACAAATACAACAATATATTATTAATTATTATTATATTATTATAAATCGCCAGCAATCGAAAACAATAAAGGTGTATCCAGATATATTTCATTCATATCCACAATTACTTATTGCACAAACTCCTTAGAAATCAAATAAAAATCATTTATACAATTATTATAATTAACGATTAACTGAGTTCCTCTGCTATCTGCAAGTTCCGATGCCGATGCAGATGACGCTGAACCGCATAACCGGCAAACCGGCGAAAGCGAAACGAATCGAGAGCCAAAATTTATTCGAATGATTATTTAAATAATCATTCGATTATTAATATAATTCGAATGCAAATAATTCGGTTATGAAAATTGTCCGGTTATGCCCATCACTAGTAAGATCTTTTGAAACTACTAATAAAAGTCATATAAAAGACTTTAGAGTTTAGACATCTTTTACAAATAAAAACATAATAAACAGAAACCAAAATCCAAATTTTAGTATTTTCTGAATGTATTGAAATTTTGCTACCTTATCTCAATTTATCCAATATGGTATTTTCTATGATCAGGTGAAACCGCAAGCTTGCAGCTGCATTTTTAGTTAAAAGATTAATTAAAAGTGTATTTTTGTAAGAAGTTGAAATAGGTTGCATATCAGATTAGTTCGTTCTATATCTTTGCACGGATATAGTAAATATAACATCCCCGACTCAGCCAAAATCTTCTATCTTGTCTCTCAAGGGATAAAGGTAGCTTGGCATTTGTCCAGTGTTTCTATCAGCTATGTGATTGCGATAGTGGTAGATGACGAACATAAATTTATTCGGCTAAGTCGCAAAATATAAAAGTTAAAATTTGTTACTTTAGGAACAAAAGGGTCTATTTCTTAATTTTGACGATTATTACACACAACTGTCACACGACTGATATCAGCCAATGAGAACTAATTACCTGATAAACGCCCGTAGGCTGCTTATCAAGCGATAAGCTCCCTAGGGATGATAATCGACCCCGTGGATGGTGTCATAATTAGAAATAGAAATGGAGGAAACAAGCAATTTGAATTTTTTGGCATTATTAGATCAATTTTAAATCATAATTTGTATACAGGTTTGGTGTAATAATCTTCAAAATATAAACGCGGGCATCACACTTACATATAATTTTGCCCGTGCCAAGAGTCATCGTGCTGGTTGCCCTTAGGAAATTATCGGTAAGTATGTCTCGCCCTTGTTATATTACTATTGATAATTTTGATAATCCTCATTCGATTGCTAATGTAATTTTAAATAGGCTACAGCCTTCATGTTAAGAAATACAAGGAGTAAAGTGTAACACATGTAACATTTTTGGGTTGTACAGTTAGGGACACCTCAAAGTGCACGGTTTTTTGTTACTATGGTTATTTCTGCGATTTTTCGGCTTATTAAATGAGGGTTTCTCCAGTGGCGTTGCTTGTGGTTATACGAATAGGTATTACTATTTTAATGTTTGTATTTTAGCAAAGTTTCACAAGTAAACAAACTATATAATAATATGTATTTAATAAATATGTATCAGTATTCAATTGCTACTACTCTTTGCAGTTTGTTTCGCATAGAGTTCACCAATGTTTCCATATTGTATCCTTCTCTCAGTTCCTTCCAAGCATTTCTTATTTTTTCCCATAATTAATCGGTTTTGTTTGGTGCAAAATCCCTGGTATAAATTTTTGTAGTTAAATAGCCTCAAACATTTTCGATGGGATTCAAGTCCGAACTTCTTTAATGCCATGGTAATAAATTGATATTATTCTCATCAAACCATCAATGAACAACCCCTGCGGTATGCACAGGACAGTTATCCTGTGAAAATAATGTTATCAATTATCAATTACGTTAACATAAACAACATTGATTAATTAGGTAATATCTTGCCCGTTGAAAAGTAAATTGAGTAGGAAAGACCTCTCTTACAGATGGCAGCATCACATTTTGCAAGATTTTGCTATAATTTTCAGCATTCAGTCGACCATTAATTCTATAGCATGCCTCAGATCCGTGAGCATTGATCCATCCCCATACGTTTACAGAGAATCATCCACTACTCCTTAAGGGTTGAACATAATATTGCTCCTCAATCTTGAATTTTGTGGTCTACACACCCTTAATCGTCAATTGGTAAATGATTGAAATACCTTTTCAGCTGAGAAAACAGTCGTGCTCCAAAAATCGTCGATCTCATTCAAATAGTCGGTTGCAAACTGTACTCTTCGTTCTTTGTTCTCTGGTGTTAAAAAAACTTTTCTTGCGGAAGTCTCTGCTGCCAACGATGTTTAATTTTGAGAGTGCAGCTCTTGCTCACATGCAAATCTGTTACGACTAGACTCAGCGACCAGTTCTCTTCCAGTTTTGCGATAGCTCGCATTTTCTCTGCTTCTGACAAATGTCTGGGAATTTTCCGAGTTTTCAGTTCTATGACAGTTGATGACAAACGTAAACGTCAAAACTTGACGTCTATGATTAGAATATCGTATTACAAGCTAAAAATCTGCCGCGCACTTTGAGTTGGCAGTAACGGTACATGCATATGTAGGAAGTTATTATTTCGCTATGGGTAAATTCAATATTTTCATTGTTCTTTTTTCGTTTTATATATTCGTTGAATAGTGTTCAAATTTGAAAGAGTTCGGTGCGTTTCAAATTTGAACACTATTCAGATAAACTTGCTAAAAATTCTTAAATTATAAAACGGAAAAAGAAGAGTTAATATCTTAAATTTACACATACTGAAATAATAACTTCCTACATGTGCATGTACAACACAAAAATGTTGCATGTGTAAAATATTTTATCAATAAAAGACTACCCCTTGCCTATTTAAAATTAAGTTAGCAATCGAGTGAGGATCTTTATAGGTCAAAATTAAGAAATAAATATTTTTGTTCCCAAAAGCAACAAGTGTCAACTTTTATATTTTGCTACTAAACTGAAAAATGTTTTGTCATCTACGACTGTCGCAATCGTCTCCTTGAGAGATAAGATTTATGATTTTGGCTGTTTCAGGGATGTCATATTTATTATATCCGAGCAAAAGTATAGAAAATGCTAATTTGATATGCAAACTGTTTCAATTTAATTCAAAAATTAATCTTTTAACTGAAAATACAGCTGCAGGCTTGTCGTTTCTCCTTATCATAAAAATACCATATTAATGCAATTGGGACAGGTTAGTAAAATCTTGACACATCTATAAAATAGTAAAAATAGGGTTTTGGTTTCTGTCTATGATGTTTTTATTTGTAAAATATGTTTAAACTCTTTGAAGTCTTTTATAAGCGTTTTATTAGTAGTTTCAAGATATCTTACACAATTGTACTAATTTTCTGTGTTTCTGAAACCCCAATAATTTTTTGTGGACTTTCCTAACTAGCTGAATGTATGTATTTCATTTTGAAATCATTTAAACGGCATAAGAATATGGAATCGATGTATTAAGTTGAAAAAATTATGATTATTTTAAACGTCGATAGCATCACTTGGTGAAGGCGATTTTAAACAGATCACATAAGCTAACGATAGCTAAAAGATCCTTTATCTAATAGACGTGTCTGTCCGGGACGCTGTTTTTTCTGTCTGGGACGCTGTTTCAGCAGCCAAACCGTAAGAGATAGAGAAAAAAGTTATTAAAGTTATATGTTTGGAATGGTCATGTCAGGTCAGGAACCGAATTTCAGTCTCTAACACTAATTATTATCTTAATTATAATCCTAACTTTTTAGGTTAGATTCTAGGCAAATTTTATCAAGGCGAATGCGACTGGTAGTTTGCTATCAACAATGACGTCATATACGTACGTGTGGTGAATACGCGTTCTATTTGCAAAACGGTCTTTTTTGTTTTATTAAATGAGACATTTGTCTCACTGGACTGCTAGTATAATATAATACTTGTAAATCTACATTTGTGGGTCCGTGTGTTCATATAATATTATTGATTAAATTGCTGTTCTCGTTCATGCCATTCAACGGTAAGCAGAGAAGTTTACTCGACGACAATAAATTACTGCGTTTATTTATTAAACATTTAATTCCAGGAGTACTTTAAAAAACAGCAAGCTTGGGCGTCTTAAATTGAAAAAAATTGTAATTTCAGTAAGAGAGCTGCAGCAAGCCTACTTCGAGCTACAGTAATTTAAAATTATAAATAAAACCCTAAAATAAACGTAACTAACCTTTCAATGCTAAAATAATAACACAGTGTTCGAAACATGAAAACGAACTTGACAAATAATTCAAGTAGTTCACCATGTTTAAGCATCGTATGTTATTATCAGATAAAGTTGTCTCAAAAAAGGTTTTCCGAGATAGCTATTTTAATTATGACCACGCCACCTGACTGATCATTTGGATAGAGATGATAAAATTAATAATTTCGGCTAGGATTACGCGAGTGTGGGTGGACAACAGACGTGGAGCTAATAACCGAATTGCCAAGCATATTCTTATTCTCAGGGAAACAACCAAAACGACCAAGTAGAGTAAGATTACTATTTTCAAGAGAAATAAAAGAAAGCTTAACACGATTCGACACAAATGCATGGAATGAAATCATCAATCCCCCTTTAAAATACACAAAAGATACCATATGATGAAATACTTTTGTCCTCTGCATCAGGGCTGTGGAACTGATGTTAGTAAAATTCCATTTTCCAGATATCTCACAAAGTACGCAAGTTTTTAAATGTTTTATAGAAAAAAATGAATTTCTTCTCTGTTTAACATAAAACATCTGTCAAACACCGGTAAATCCGAAGAAAATAAAAACTACAAAATAATAATAATATTATTTATCCAGCACCTTCTGGTTATAAGGCTATAACTAGATCGATTTTAGACCTCTAAAGTGGCCCATAACCAACTAGAGAGATTAAAAGTACAATTCACTCACTACTGCATTGTTGGTAGCACTGTCCAGATATGTCAAATTTGAGGTTTGAAGGATAAGCTTCGCGTCAGTGTGTGTCAAATGACGAACAAAACCTAACCTACTAACCTCGCATTTGACATAGACTGACAGTGCCACCAACAATACACTTCAGTACTGCCAAGTGTATAACACGAATTACAGGCGACCCTAATTATAAATTTATTTAATTTCTCAGTACTTTAGCTGCTCCAAATTAATTTGTCACTGACTTTTCACTGCTGTCAATACAAAATTTATATGTTTTAGATCATTATTGAGAAATGGCCTTTCTCGGCCTGGCGATAGTGAGAGATCAACTTTTCTCTCTTGAATTCGTTGTAATAACACACTTTTACCATAAATAACTATTATTGGTGCTTAACAACTAGACTTAACCCACAGGCAGCATGTACGCATATGAAGTGAAAATGAATAACATTTTTACCTATTTACATTTGAATTGTAGCTTGGTTAAATTATTATAAATTTAATCAGGATTCGGTTGATGAAGTTTTGTAAAAGTGATCAAAGGTTTTCCGGGTTCGGGGGCGATAAAGCCTTGCTTTTAGATGTCTTATTTACGTTCCAGTTGTAACACAACAATATCTGTTATCAAATTATACATTCTACATTAATTTACAATTCTGTAGCTGACAATTAAAAGGCAGCATTATTATTTAACTTATAGTAATTATTTGTAGAAAACTGTAATCAGTTTGTATTCTCCCACTGCATGACATAGGTGACTGCAACTAACTTCAGAACATTCCAGGTACATAGATATATCTGAGTATTTATATTATAAATTATCGCACAAGTCAATATAGAAACATGAAATATCACAATAAACCTATAAGAAGTAAAGTAGCACTACGTATCTATCATAGTAGGGGGATGATAATAAAACAATTCATCTGGAGAGTATAGTGGATGTTCAACCAGAAATGTTTGAGAGTTTCCCTGAATATCTTGTTGTTATAAGTGTTCACATTCGAGTCACTAATACCAGATATCATAGTTAGTATTTTATATCCATTTAAAGGTGCCTCAAAACTTTTCGTGATATCCAATCTACCAAAATGACCCTGAAAACATTTCGAATTTTATACTTTATTCACCGAAGCGAGTCAGTAAAGTCTGCAATCCAAGTTACAAATATCAACAGTCAGTTGATTACTAATATGATTTTATTATTATTATTATTACTAATATTATTGAAACACAGAAACCCGGCATAATGCCGATTGGACCTTTGCAAGAATAGAATAAGTATAATATGCATAGTACAGAAAATTAATAGATAGATGTATACATAATTTATGATTGATATAAATGTCTATTAAGTATATCTTTTAAGTTATTTAATGATATAGCAGTCACAACACCACTAGATAAAATGTTCCAGTAGGTCATAACTCAGTTTGTAAGAAAAAATCTTAGACGGTGTGTGGAACCTCTGAGAATTGAGTTTCAGATGGTGAACCGTCAAATGTATGCTTGGGCTCATGGAAAAATTAAACACTTGCACTGTATAGTAGTTTTTAAGAATTTTATATGTTTCTATGAGGTCTCCTCGTTTTCTTCTTTCCTTCAATGTTGGTAAGTGAAATATTCGTAATAGATCGGTATAACTCAGATGGCGTAGGAGAGGTGATAATTTAGTGAATTTCCTTTGAATTATCTCTAAAAGGTCGATGTCCTAAACAAATTATGGCGACCAAACTGGTGCAACATACTCCAATCAAGGTCTTATATAGGATTTGTAAACAGTCAAAAGAAGCTTGGGGCTGGAGTTCTTAAAAGTGCTTTTTATTAGGTTTATAGTGAAATTAGCTTTCTTCGCTGTTTTTTTTTAAATCTGAACTAATTACTACGCCAAGCTCATCATCGAAGTTTCCTGTTTCCAGTAAAACATTGTTTAAAGAGTATTTGTTTAGGAACCAAAACATAATTTTTAACTTTTATAAATTAATTATGCGTACATTTCGTAAACCAACGATTCCTTGAATAACCCGGTGAATAAACTGCAATTATAGGGAATTGCTGTCACCGTTTGTTATGAAAGGTAACACGCAAGTATAAATACGAGTTGTACTAGGACAATGTACCTAACCTTTGTAATTTACGTCATAGTTTCATGTATATAAGTAGGAACTTTCTAGTCAACAAATTAATACAGTTTGAAATCTCTTTTTGTGTTCACGAATCTCTGCTAGAATGAACCCAAGTCTGTTATTACATTCCTGGTGTCAGACTGCACAAGACGTTCTGGCATTCCATCCTCCCAACGTAACCAAGTCTTTGCTACATCAATCTTGTGTGATACTGCACAAGACCGTTGGTTTGCATCCTGTTTAATTCCTACACCTCTAAGACGTATCCTGTCCAAATTAAAGTCATACAGTCCACTACAAGCTCCACCCTAAACAGTATTGTTGATCAGGATTGTCATGATTGATATGGAGAACTTTACATTTGGAGCGGAAGGGTGGGCTTCTTCCAGGATTCCAGAATTGGTGTAATACTGGGCGTATTACAGCAATTCCGGTTTTTTTTTGAGATCTGGCTGCAGCGTTTCGTAGTGAGTTGTAGGATTGTTGTCATCGGCAAAAGAGAAGATATTCGATAAGATCCAGTATGGTAGATCAGATATGTGGCCGAGTACAGAGCCTTGAGGAACACCGCTATGTAAAATTTAGAGTTTAGCATATATGTCTAACATACTTAGAGGTTATATGGGTGTCAAATTTGACGGCTATAAAACTTGAAATTGTAAAACTATGCGATGTATAGCTTGAAGAACTGCTAATTCTGATCTGAGAATAAATTCTCCCCTAAAAAACTTGTAAAAAGGAGTCCCTTAATCAAAGATGAAAAATATTGCACTTAATGTACATAAAGACAAGACACACTGATAATGACATTATAGAGGCAGCAAAGGAGTCATGTATCTCTAATGTAAATTTTCTGTCAAGTCATATAACTGCTGCCTATTAAATACATATATTATACTAAATACATATATAGGTTAACAACATTCTTGATAACTCATTACCTTATGTAATAAGTGTTTGGTGCATACGAGTATACCACAAAAACATATTGCATATTCCAATCTTGATTATAAGCATGGTAGACTTCAATCAATTGTTTAAGTAACAATATATATATATTTTCTTTCCATGTAGCAATACGAGCTAATTTTGTTTATTAAATTGAAACAATGTTCATTCCGGTTCCAATGCTTATCAATATAAAGGCCTTTATATCGTGTGTTTAAAAAAAATATTCTCAGCACGCCATGATCAAATTGAAGTTTGTCATAACTTAATTGAGGCAAATGAACTACCATAACTCAGACAGAACTACATTACATCTTGATCTTGAACTATTTTCCTAAAAATATACAAAACATTTAATAAAATAATTTTTATTGACTGTTATGATTAATACACTCATTGTTGTGGTGTAAATGCCATCTTATATTATTTGCTTGATACAAGTAAACGTATGATATGTTTTTAGGACTTTTTCCACTGTCTAGGGTGTAAATCACACAACGTTTCGGGAGTTTTGATCTACTCCCGTCTTCCGACTATATGTTTACTCACTACACATATTACCAATGAAATGCTACCATTTACAAACTATTCACCAATTCAAATTATACCTAAATAACGACATATAAAACATATTTGTACAATTGAAATCGTATATGGTGATTTATATGAAAGGATGCCTTATATGAATTGCTTATGTCATATTCAAGCATTGACAATTGCACAGTTCAGTGAAATTCCAACCAACAGTTTTGCAAGCACACCTACCAGTGCACCCTCTTTGACTCTTACAATTACATTTAACCAATTCAGTACAGGCCTTTGAAGCAATAGGTAAGATCTTCCATACAGAAACCCATGATGCATTCTCTACTTTCTGAGTTCAGCCCCAGCCAGATTAGGAGCAAGCTGTTGACTGTGCTCACAGGTACACCATAGTCCTGCCTGATATGCAGCCCGCTTGGAGTGTTGGGGGAAGTTTCTCCATTGACTTACTCTTTTGACAAAACAGCTCCTTCCTGGCTTCATTCACATTGTCCAAATCACAGTTCTTATTATACAAGATCGCGGTGAAGCATTCTAGTAGTTTAAAATTTTCATTATCAATATCAAGTTTTATGTAAGGGTGGAGTCCCATATAGATAAAGTCATGTGTCACTTGAGGATAACAATTCCATGCCTCACATGCAGATTTCTTGCCTTGATGATGTAGTATCACATTCCGTGAAACTGTGGAATACAGGGAGGGCTTGAGATTTCTCTACACCCAGCTTCTCGTAGATAGCATTAATGTTAATATAAGTAAATGTTTTGCCTGTAACAAAAGCAACATAAATCTTCACATCTGCACACAAGGCCATCAGGTGATGGAACTTGCCAATGAGGATCACAACTACGACCCACTTAAGTGGGAGCCTGTTCCTTCCTTTACACTTTCTCCTAACACCCTTAACTCGATTTTCTCTAGTGGCTTCTTTGAGGCTTGTCGGATTGCATCTGTCCCACACTGCATCAACTCGTTTGCAGCTTTGTAATTGTTTATTGATGTGTGGAATAAATACGTGATCAGCATAATCATCAAATGTGACGATGTTGGTAGTTGGGGAAAGGATATGCACAACAGCGGCCCCATCGAGAAGCTTCACATCAACATAATCAAGATCATCATTTGGGGAATCCTTGTCCAGAATGTTCATAAGATCAGACTTCTTTCCGAAATGCAGATTTCCATTGTTAGATAGTGAAGGGGGAAAATGATAATTCTCATGGCTGAAGAATGTTGTCATATCACTCTCCCTTGCTACATCACTATGTACAGGGTTATTCATTATAAATTACCCACCCCTTATCATCGTTATTATTGCCTATAGAAAAAAAAGTTTTAAATAAAAGTTATGTGGTTATAACTGAATTTTGTTAAAATGCTATCAAAAGTACAGTGGCGTGCATAATTAAGGGGATACAAAAAAGTAATATATTTTTTTAAATGGAACACCCTGTATATTATTAAATTTTTGGAACGACCTTTTTTTCCTGATTTCAAAAATATACCATATGTTACCCTTACCTTATACCGTTTTTGAGTTATTAAACGTTGAATATCTTAGTTCAACTAGTTACTGTAAATAGGAATTATTAAAGTAAGCTATGAAAATGCAACTATTTTGTTTGATAAGTGACATTTCTTTAATGAAATAATAAAAATTAGTTATCATTTATTTATATTTAAATTTCCTGAATAAAACTTTGTTATATTTAATAATGTTAACTAGTTTAACTAAGATATTTGACGTTTAATAACTCAAAAACGGTATAAGGTAAGGGTAACATATGGTATATTTTTGAAATCAGGAAAGAAAGATCATTCCAAAAATTTAATAATATACAGGGTGTTCCATTTAAAAAAATATATTACTTTTTTGTATCCCCTTAATTATGCACGCCACTGTACTTTTGATAGCATTTTAACAAAATTCAGTTATAACCACATAACTTTTATTTAAAACTTTTTTTTCTATAGGCAATAATAACGATGATAAGGGGTGGGTAATTTATAATGAATAACCCTGTACAGTTGAGAGAACAGAGGAACATCAATATTAAGTAATGATATTTTTCCCTTATCTTTTGTATAGGAGTTCTGAATAGAGGTTAATTGGTGAATTATTTGTAATTGGTACATATATTAGTGAATGAATGTACAGTCTGATACATTTAAAAATTATGTAGTTGTATTCTCTGACCCCAAATATGCATATTTAGACACCAAGTGTGTGATCCTAAGTGATTTAGAAGCCGAGATATTGATAATATACGTATATTTAAAAATGGCTGCTATGAAATCCAAGATGGCCGACGGAGAAGTTCGTTCCTATTAAAAATTGAAAGCTAACTACCAAACTAGCACCTGGAAAAAATTTGGTGATTTTGTCCGGTGTGTCCACATTTTCATGATAAGCTGCCTTACTATGCTAATATAGAAACATTTCTGTATATAAGATATCCAAAATAATACTTTCAAACGTTAAACTAAAAACAAAGGAAACTAAGTAAATAAACGTTTTTGCCCACCTATATTATAATATTCTGTACATGAATTACTGTGTTCTGATCTTTGTGGCATATTAATATTTAAAACGCATGAAACAATCACATGCGATACATCAAAGCACGATAAAAAAACCGGATATTAGGTACTTCTGAAAAAAAATATGAAAAAATTAACGAAATTAGTTTGTAACGATCAGAGCTCTGAATTTAACATTAATTTTAGGGATGAAATTATTTCAGTGTATATATTTTTAATGCGTGCACATTTGTTACATGAGCTTTGCTAGTACAAATTAATCTATTAATTTGTTTCACACGTGCATTTGATAAATGATATCGATAACAAACAAGCACATGTCATTTGTTGTTACGCATTTATATACGGGTCTTTTCAATACCGAAAGTTAGTATCTTTTCCCTTTCGCATACCGTATACTTTACCACCCAGCTTTAACAAGTTTATATTTGTACTGTTTCTTTGAGAAAATGGCTTTATACAAAATTCAACTACCGGTTACGATTATGAGCAGGCATTGAAAACCACCAAGTTTTGGAATTAATAAGTGTTAAAAGTTTAAATCTCTAAATTCTATACTTTCACAAAACATGATAAATAAATCAGCGTGTGTTTTGCGTAGAGACGCTTTTTCGAAGCATGTCCATTATGCAGAAGCAGAAAAAATAATTTAAACTTCTTCCAAATGGAGGGATTTCTAGTGGTACACAATAATTTTAGTATAAGGTAAACAACAGCGTTAGCTCCATCAAAGATGGTATTACTCGTACGGTGCTCACACTAAAGTAAAATTAAAAGAACTGTTTAAGAGTAGCCGCCTGCTGTTACGTTTTTGATATGGAAATCATATAACCTTATTTGTATGAACACATTATTTGTATGGTTAATTCTGAGTGAAAATCAAAGAAACCTCAAACTAAAATAGGACAATAGTGTGTAAAAAATCGGTAAAGGTTTTTACCCAAAACTTCCCACGCAAGAGAAACTTTTGAAAATACAAATTTCTCAAATATAAAGAAACGAAAGTGTTGTGTACAAATATCTTAACCTTGCTAATAATATTGAAAAATTTAGAGAAAACTCTTCCTAATGTCTATTACATCAATTTGCAAATAAATAGAGTCGAGCTAGCAGGCGCGAGTTAGGCGCTCCCATGGTTTGAACCGTTAAACCACGACCAGATGGGCTTATAGCTGCGTTATAAAGACGTTATAGATTTCTGCCCAATTGTCGATGTTTATCTGAAGGGTTCGACAAGGGTAAAACATGAGCTATGTGCAATTATTACTTTTATATTTTCCTTAGTTAAAGCAAAAAGGACAACATTTTATTTTTTAAGGTGCTCATTTTGTATATATTTGACAGAATGTATATTGGATAGATAAACATATAATCAGCATGCAAATTATCGTCTTCATTCAACAAATATATTTTGAGCTATACTGCCGCAGAAGGATAGACGGACAGACGTACATACGGATAAATGTACAGACGTACAAATGGACAGGCAGACGACAAAATTGATACAAAATGTTTTTTATCACCTAAAAGGACTCTAAAACGTAAAGATCCGAAGAAATCTCGGAAGATTTTTTCACGTAAATCCCCATATAACCCAAAACGCAATCTGGAAAAGAAAACATAGAAGTGTTTGTTTACTGCCACGTCACATGTGCAGCTCCTCAATCAAACTATAGTAGTTTGTATACCAAGGCACTGAAGTTTAACTTTTTATCACAGATGTGGATTTAGTTGCCGAGGTCCGTAGGGTCGATTGTGTTTTTCAAAAGAATTCGGGATGTGGGAATTTTGCGACCCCTGTGGATTAGGGGTTTCAAAATGAGGAAATCGTTATAATTATAAGAAAATCCTTAAAATTAATAGTTGTGTGAAATTCGCTGATTGGAGACATTCTACTGGTCGATTGTATTATTAGACAATTCGGGATGTGGGAATTTTGCGGTCCAGTTAAATTTGCCACATGAGGGATAGAGTGTCGAGGTGTACACTATGTGCTATTTGAAATCTAGGAATGGTGGAATTACAACATTTTAACCAACTTTTGTAGGTTATGTTGACGTCGCCTCGCCACCTACAAAAAGGTCGTAAAACAATGCCGATTTCTCGTATTTTAATGACAATTTTAGCCTACCTCACTGCCGATTTCAAATAACAGTAGTTTGTATACCAAGGCACTGAAGTTTAGCTTTTTAACACGAATGTGGATTTAGTTGCTGAGGCCCGTATGGCCAAGGCAAATAAACCCCATGAGAGATGAAAAGGAACTTCAGTGCCGAGGAGTACATTATGTTTTACTTGAAATCGAGAAATCGTGAAATTACAACATTTTAACCAACATTTTCAGGTTATGTTAACGTCGGTTGACGTTTATCTGTCTCCTCGCCACCTACAAAAAAGTCGAAAAACAATGGATTACTTTAATGCCGATTTCCCGTATTTTAATGACGATTTCGAGGTACTTTAATGCCGATTTCAAATAACAGTAATTTATTATACAAGACGATAAAGTTAAATTTTATCCACGAGTGAATCGTTTAACGTCGAGACGAAGTCGAGACGTTAATGATTCAAGAGTGGATAGAAATAACTTTATCGTCGTGTATAATACATTTTTTTTTCTATAGCAAGAAATTTAACAATTTCAAAAGGAAATAAGGACAGTCAATCACATTTCAAAATGTCAGTAGCTAGATTGGGTTGCTACGATAATACGAAGCTGTCATATTTAATTTAAACAAAAATTAAATTACTTTATCTACCCTTGCTGTTAAAGTAAAACTTGACCTTTTGTTTTGAGTTGATAAAAGCACACTTTAACATGTGCTATAGAAAAAAAGTAATTTTTCATATAATCATGGGTGGAAACTAAGCCCAAATTTCAACTTACGTAAATAACATCAGTTACAATAAGATGCCATAATTTGAAACTTAGTTATCAATATGTTTCCACTTTTTACTTCCTTCATCTGAAAGACGAAAAAAGTATTGTAATCTTGAAAAATTCCCCCTCCGAGATTTCTTCAGATCTTCACGTTTCAAGGTCCCTAGATGACAAAAACGAGGTTTTCTTAATTCCGTCTGTCTGTCTGTCTGTCTGTCTGTCTGTTAACAGTGTAGCTCAAAAACTATTTGTCAGAGGAAGACAATATTTTGCATACATATTATATATCTACCTCGCATGAAACTGGTACAATTTCATACAAATATATACAGGTTGGGTACCTTAAGAAAATAAACTTTTGTTTATTTTTGGGTTAATTTTGAAATAGAAAGATGTAATAACTTTCACATAGGTCAAGATTTACATTTGCCGAAAATAAGACTCAACCAATACAGGATAATTTCACAAAAGAGCAAACACGTTTCAACAATAAGACCGTTCTGTTCAAGAAAAGCGAGCGCCGCACTTATTTCTTTTTTTGCGGAGATGCGGTTACGATCGCTATGCAGGTGCGGCGGGTTCAAACCCCAGCGGGATACATTTTGTTTAAATTTGAAAATTGATCTAATTCTGGCGAGGAAAGTTCTGGGTAAAGCCTTTTGGATGGGAGTTCCACGACTGCATCTCTCGGCGCCTCGTGATACGGCTGTCACGAAAGTAGTTGGTCCCGGCGGTCATAACAACATCATGACAGTCGTTAGTGGGGTTGGAAGTCCCCATAAATGCACAGCGACGCCTATAATTGGCCTAACGACTGTTGGCTACGTGCGATATAAATAAATAAATAAATTGGTAAGGAAGCTCCACGTGGCGATATTTAAATCAGCTTATTTTTATGGAACCGTGTTACCATAAAAATACATCTAATACACTTGGTAATTTTAAGGTTAAACAACTTTCCCTGATGATATTTTTCCCTAGTTAGAATAGAAGATGTACTTTAGCTAAAAAAAAGTGTTTTCATCTACCGCTCGTGAAGACTCATCAAAACCAATCCAATCCAAATTTAGATTTCGACTCAGAATTTTACAAAGAATATAACCAAGTGTAGCGTTTTTGATACTTCATTTAAAAATATGATTGCGTCCTAAAGGGAGTTCGACTAAAATTAGTGTAGGGCAAGACAAAACTGTTCAACCTTTTATAGTACTTGTTTGGGTTTTAACTAAAATCAATGGTTAATAAATCACTAAATTACAAGTTCAGTAAATTTAATACGACCCCCACATTCGCTTACTTCCTGATTTTCACGGAACTTAAGCACTCATTTTGAGGACATTTTGCCATCAGCATGAAACCATTCTTCAACTTTTCTTGAATATTAGCTGGCTAAATCGGGCCAGAACAGAATGGCCTCTTCCTTATGTTATGTCTCTACAAACTTCTTGAAGAGATCAAACCAAAAATCACAACACTCGAGGAC
Source organism: Agriotes lineatus (assembly GCA_940337035.1). Taxonomy (NCBI): domain Eukaryota; kingdom Metazoa; phylum Arthropoda; class Insecta; order Coleoptera; family Elateridae; genus Agriotes; species Agriotes lineatus. The sequence goes on from CALNHX010006268.1 coordinate 67,409, forward strand.
AGTGAGACATACTACTAATGCTAAACAAAGACAAACTAAACGAACATGTTCTTTATTAACCTAGAACCAGTCGTCAATAATGTCGGCTCCTATCCTCAATCCCAACTTCTTACATGTATTCTGCTATTTCTATAGGGTTCTGTCTAGATGTATCTTGAACAAAATTGGTGGTAGGTTTTGTAATGTTATTTGGGCTGCATTCTCTACTGTATTTGTTCGCTGTGTCGAGTATAGAGTTAAATATTGAAACTCAAATGTAATGATAAAATTGGACAGAAGCATTTGAGCTAATTTGATAAATTTTAAGTGAAAAGAAAACACAAAAACATAATACAACGTATAAGGCGTCACTCAAATGCACACAAAAACTTATTGTAAGCGACCATTTTGTGCATAAAATGCGAAAGATCGTATAGCACCGCAAGTTGAAAAAAATTGTAAAGGGATGTATATGGAACTTCTATCGTAAGAGGAAGGTTTGAAACTAAAAACTTTAAAAATATCAAAGCAAAAAACAAAAATAAAGTTTTGAAGGTATTCACACTGTATCTGTGGCCTTCAAAATATGCTTATTTTTGTCGATGATACACACCTGAGCTATGTGCAAAATATTACTTTTAGTTCAGCAATAGCTCCTTTAAACCAAAATAAGCAAACTTTAATTTTTTTTTAAGTGTTCACCCAGTACATATTTGATCAAAATTCTCTCGTAGGTAGACATATAATCCGCAAGGAAAATATTGTCTATTTACTAGCAACATAATATTGTACATTTTCGTCATAGAAACAAAATATGAAAAGCTACTCATAACTCCCAAGAGACTTATGGTAACCAAGCAACTACAAATAACGTCTTTGCAACCTTACAATGAGGTAATCCTTGATGTTACTTACATATTCTAATTTTAAATGTCATTATGACATCTTGAAATTGTATACCATTTTTACTAATATGCTAGTAAATAAAATATTGTATGTACCACGCAAGATATTCATGTTCTTTACCTTCGGTTGACGTACACACTTCGGGCCAGAGGCCCTCGGTCTGTAACACATGTCAACCTCAGGGAAAAAACATATTCACATCTCCCTTAATGCATAAATATCTATTTCGTCTAACAAATATTTTTTGATCTGCACCGCCAACAAACGAACAAACAGACAGACGGAACTGACAAAACATGTTTTTCGTCATCTAGAAACCCTGAAACGCGAAGATCTGAAGAAATTTTGGAAGGTGATACAGGATACAGCTGTACGACAGCTTTAATTAATATAATTGATGATGTATTAGCTGCTAATTACAAAGATTATCTTACAATCTTAGTGCTTTTAGACTTTAGCAAAGCCTTCGATACTCTTGATCCTGATATTCCAAAAGCTATTTTGCATTATGTAGAACTGGGCGTATCCGCAATCAATCTTGTAAATTCTTACTTAACAGAACGTACTCAGAAAGTTTATCTGGATGGAAACGTTTCCGAAGCTGCAGAGATGTCGTCAGGTGTACCACAAGGGTCCATTCTTGGACCAATCTTGTTCACAATTTACACAAATAATTTAATAAACCACTGTCTGCAACACTGTCAGCACCATCTGTATGCTGACGATACACAGGTATATCTTTCGTTTCCAACTAATAAACTAGACGAGGCGATAAATAATATAAATGAGGATTTACAGAACCTTTATGTTATATTGTTTGGTAATAAAAAGAGTAGATCTAGACTTCGGGATAAAATAAAACTTTACCTTAACAACATGCTCCTTCCCGTGAGGGATGAAGTTTATAATCTTCGCGTTACTATTGATAATTCCTTAAGATTTAAGACGCACGTACGGACTTGTATAGGAAGAGCATATTCTAACTTAAAGCTGCTGTATGCTAATAGATATATATTAAATAAAGAACTTAAAATAATGTTGTGTGACTCACTCGTTCTTTCTCACTTCAACTACGCGGACACCTTATACGCACACTGCATTGATGCGGATGAACGTAGAAGGATACAACTTGTGCAAAATAATTGTTTACGCTTAATTTACGGCGTGAGAAAGTATGAGAGAATCACTCACAAATTAAAAGAAGCAAAGTGGCTTAATATGGAACAACGGAGAAATATTCACTGTGCTGTTCTGTACTATAAAGTAATTATCACAGGGGTTCCACCATATCTTTGCCGTAAAGTAAAATATAGAACAGACATTCATAATCTTAATCTAAGGCATAAGGGTCTATTAACTATGCCTACTCATCGTACTTCAATCTACCAAAGAAGTTTTTCATATAACGTCTGCGAATTCTTCAATAAGTTACCCTTAGAATGGAAAGATCAGTCACTAAATAAATTTAAATCATTGTACAAAAATAAACTGTTGGAGGGAGGTGTTTGATGGGCTAATTTGGTATATGTATTATGTAACCTTTCGCGTTGCATCAGCTATTAAGTATTTGCGCACTTAGTTAATATGAGCAAGTAGTCTGCTTGGGAGGGTGGTAGATCAGTAACCTTACATGTTGCTGAACCCTTCCATTTGTCCTTTAATTAATATAATTGGTTGTTACTATTAGTAGTTAGTTAACAATGTATTTGTTTTGTATTATAGGACAATAAACATTATTATTATTATTATTATTACTATTATTATTATTATTTACTTCCCTCGCCTAAAAGACGAAATAGGTATTGTAATCGTAAAAAAATATCTTCCGAGATTTCTTCAGATCTTCGCGTTTCAGGTTACGTATAAAGAAAAACATGTTTTATCAATTTCGTCTGTCTCTCTGTCTGTTGGTGGTATAACTCAAAAACTATTTGTTGGATGAAATCAATATTTTGCACGCGGATTATAATGTCTACCTGGCACCAAACTAAATATAATTTCTGTTAAATATACAAGGTGAGTAAGTAAAAAAATAAAATGTTGTCTATTTTTGCTTTAACTGAGAAAAAGATTAAAGTAATAACTTGGACATAGCGCATGCTTTACCCTTGACCAAACTGACAATAAGCGTGTTATATACAATCCAGTCGTATTGCGCAGATGCGAGGCACTCCTTCTTGGCAAAACGGGACCAACTCTGATCATCAGCAGAAAGCATTGTTTGCTCCATTAATATGGAAGTGTTTTTTTAACGGTTGTTGCCGTAGTTGTATGGCACGGTCAAAATATAGTTGAGTAGGTGATAGCGACCAGTCTTGTCGAACACTTTAGCGGATTTCAATTTGTTTGTGGTTTCGCGATGACGCGTTATCGTCTATGTCTTGATGATGATTTTTGTGCTTATATAGGAAGTTTATTATAACACGCAATATGTATGTGTTAAAGCGTTTATTTTAAATTGCAATATGGAAATGTTGCTGAGTATGTAAAAACAGAATATATTGTACGGGGGAAGGAATTCTGTTGATCAAATAGTATAAAGTTTGCAGCAAGTATGTGGGTTATTACATGCCCTGTTGTTCCATCTGATGCTTCTTTTTCAATAAAATTACGGTTCATATATTGCATTTTAAAATAAACGCATTTACACATGGCGTGGCGTACCCTTAGCAACCACTAATAACAATCAAGTTTTTATGTAAACGGGAATGCGACATTGCGCGTTATAATAAATTCACTGTATAAAGCTTTGTACTGCTCTAATTAGATGTGAGAACCCGTTTTCTCCATTATAAGCCATAGTTGATTTCTATTAAATCTGTTAAAAGCCTTTTACTAATCGAGAAATAGTTAGATTGCCTTCGCTACGTTTTTCTGTTATTTGCGTTATCGTAACTTATACAGTCGGAGCAAGACCTTCCTGTCCTGAATCTACTGCAAGCATATTCTTTGATAATGTTCTGATTCTACAAATTAGAATTCTGAAATATATTTTTTCTACAATAGTCCAATGAAGTGCAGTTTCATGCATCATTTCGAGTACAAAATTTGCTACTTTAATGCACTCAGTCCAATCTTTTTTTTTTCTTTAAGTTAGCAGTGAAGAACACCGATATCATCATTAAAATACGAGAAATCGGCAGTGTTCATTGACGTCTCCTAATACTGTCGTTTCCTCTTATGTGTTTATCCAAAGGTTTTTGTAGTCTTCTTCCCGTTCATTTAACGGTATCTGGTTTTGAAATAATGTATTCTTTACATTTCGATTATAGCTTTCACTTTTCAATTTTCTTACTTCTCGTTTCACACTTACGTTTCTTCTTGTATAGTCCGGTCTATTTTCGGGAGTTGGCATATAAAAATTTTACAGATAAACTAGTTTTTTAGCACTAGGGGTTGCTTTAATTCTTCATTGCAGATCTTAAGCCATCTATTAACATATGTTTCCTTTCTTTTCTCTAAATATATGGCTGCAACCTGTTTCGTTGCCTTAGTTATTATTTACCATGCAAGTATTCATTTCTTTTACGTAGCTTTTTCAGTAAATAGCAATCTTCTTCTTCGTCTTCATATAGGCTGATAGCTTGTTATTACTGCACGAACTGCGGCTTTTAAGCCTTCTTCGACAGTGACCTGGAAAAGTAGCAAGCCTATCTCGTTGAATTAGTAAAAATAATGCTCTTTCCAGGGGTAATGAACACCAAAGGTGTTTGTATGATGAGCGGAGAGAGTTCGATGTTACCAATGTCCAGATGTGGGGCTCGAACTCACTACCTGCCAACTGCAAACGCAAGCATGTTACCCAAGCATTTTACAGGCTGTTAAATAGTGATCTAGTCTGGTTTAATACAGATATTTAATGCTGCAGATGGATTTTGAATGTTCTCTTATTTCTGTTTGCTTTTGTTTCTTCCATTTAGTTCCGGTAGCTATTTTTGTTATAAGGACTTAGTTATTTGAAGCTCCATCATTGCCCCTATACACTCGCGCATCTTGAACCAACTTTGAATACTTTGGTTAGTACGTGCTCATTTATCAATTTTAGTACCCCCTGCAGCGCATGTAAATTTTAAGATATTATTACCTGGAAGAAAGGTGATTTTTAAACTACGTATTATATTATATAAATTCAATCATTTCAGTAATGTTATCAATCGGCCTATTACCCACTCCTGAGTTTAACTATCCTATTATGATGATGTATTTTTTTTATTCAACACCTCCTAGTTATAAGCCTATTGCTAGATCGATTTTAGACCACTAAAGTGGCCCATAACCCACTAGTGAGACAAAAACCAGGTCACTCACTACTGTATTGTTGGTAGCATTGTCAAGCTATATCAAATTCGAGATTTTCAGGTTAAGTTTTGCGTCAGTCTGCCTCAAATAACAAACAAAACCTAACATACTACCCTAGAATTTAACATAGACTGTCAATACACTTCAGTACTGCCAATTTGTCAGTATAATTTTTCAAGCTTGCCAATATTAAAAATAGTACGTTTTTTAGAGATTTATTGAGTTTTTGGATAAAATGTTGTATGGTACGCGTGTTTTATTACAAAGAATTCACTCAACTTTTCTCTCGTGGGTTATTTGTTATTGTTTAGAAACTAAAACATAATGTTAACTTTTAAAATTAAATATGCATACATTTCGTAAGCGAAATGTTACATGCGGAAATTACAACAAAGCAGTCAGCGATTCTTATAAGCACTGGTCGAATGACCCGGTCAACAAACTGCAATTTTGCAAACTTGCTATCTCTTTGTTATGAAATTGAACACGCAAGTGCATATGTGAGCTCAAACTGGGGCAAATTAACATGAACCTTGTAATTTACGTCATAGTTAATGTATATAAATCGGAAATATTCTAGTCAAGAAACAATACAGTTTTAACATCTGTTCTGTATTCACCCAACCTCTGGCCAACGAAAATTAAGTCTTTTAAATTCATCTCGTGTGAGACAGTACGAGACCGTTGGTCACAACCCTTTTTAATTCCTGCACCCCTAAGACGTATCCCGTAAATTGTCCAAATTAAAATCATACAGTCCACTATAACCTCCACCCTGAACAGTTATATAACACACCTATACCATAAATAACTACTAATTCTGCTAAACTATTCTTCCAATTTTTTTTATAGAATCTTGTTTTGCTATCTTCAGATACATATATACCGAATATTTGTCATATGTCTCTTCGATTTTAATATTTAATCGAAATTTTATTATACATTCGTCAATGAATTTTTAGTTATAAATATTATTTTCCATTCTTCCTTTATTAATATTGCTATACCTGCTACTCGCATTGCTACCACGCTATTGTTGCTGTACACGTCTATATCAACATTCTTCTTCGCAAGTTCTTTATAGTTCTAATTGTTTGTGATTATCTGATTAAGTCCTCTAACATTCCATGATGCATTTTCATTATAAATTTGTGTTATGCCTAATCGTTTATTCGTGCTTCCCGCTGAGAAACTCATTGTTTGATCCGTCTAGCAGGTCTAGCTATTAAATTCTTAAAGATTTTGAGTAAGTTAATTTCTCCTATAACCGTCACTGGCGAATAACTAGAGCAATCTAGTGGTAAGGCTCTTACATGGATCTCCAAACGAGCCTCTCTCTAAAGATAATCTTTTTCAAAGTTTACTCCTCTAGACAGGCCGTGTTATACTAAAACAGGGGCACCTCCAGTAGGATGTGGCTCTTCGCCACCCACGGACGGTCTTTAACAAAGAGGCACTAATCTTGATTTCTAGTCGCTTCCTTGTTCCTGGCATTTGATGAGAACCAGTGTTCAGTCAGCTAGAGACAAGGTGTTATTTCTCCCAAAACCCTTACCCCCAATTCTCAATTCTCAATTTATTTTACCAACAGTATAACATCCGCGGTCCCAGACGTAGTCGATTGGACAAATGTGAAATACTTTTTTTCAACACTTGTTTTTCTTTATAATGGAGTCTTCTCAATCTTCTACATATTTTTGGTATTTCAGTAAGCTTCTTTTCCATATATTTTAGAACTTTTCATATTTTCTATACTTTAGACCGGGATCTTTCAAATTGTGTTTTTGTACGGTAAACCAACAACTTCAAATGTTGGTAACATGGTTGGTCATGCAGATCTCTCAATTAAAGCGCTCCTGATTTCTGATATCTTTCCGCGGTGTTATCTTAAATTCAAAGTATATATTAGAGCCAAACATTGATTTTTAACTGCTAGAAAGTTTATTAAAACTAAAGTCGATGTTTAACCTTTATTTTGTGTTATATAATTATACGCCCACGTTATAAGCTAGAATTAAACTTTTCCTGTATTACTTCTCCAGCCATTTTAATTGTAAATTGTCAGGCAAGGTTCGACATGTAGAACCCTTGTAGCTAAAGATTTCCAGGGTGAAGGATACCAGACTCACACGAAGTGCGAGGAGCGTTCAAATATAAATTATAATTTAATATTTTTTCAAAAACAAATACAAGCACCCTAATGTATATCATGCCATGTTTCTACTCAGTCTCCCTCTCTTTTAATAAACTGGTGCATTTTTCCAGAAGTTTCTGTATCCCACTAGAAAAAATTCTCTTGGCTGCTGTCACACCCATTCCCGAACAATTGCGATGATTTCTTCATTACAACGAGGTATTTTTTTCATAGAAACTCTTTTAAGGGCCCAAATAAATAGAAAACTGATGCAGCAAGGTCTGAAATGTGTAGTAAATGGGGCAGCATGGTCCATTTAAATTTTTGAATCGTAGTTAGCATGTGAATAGCGAAATTTGGTCGAGCATTATCCTGCAAGACACAGACAGAGAACTCGCGTTTTTTTTTCAAGTTACCGCTACTGACATTATTAAATGTAGCAGAAGGAATATCTTTCACTGTAATTGGACGATCGTTTCAAATAAGTGCATTTTACCCTGTCAGCATTCTCTTCCGTTGTCAATGTTTGTGGACGGCGAGAATGCGGTTCCTTCTCGGTACCTTTGCAGCCATCTTTAAACGCTCTACTCCTTTTGTAAACGCTTATATCTGATAGTGATTGCGCATCAATCTGTCTTTTAACTCTTACACAAATTTCTAATCGTTTGATATCTTCGTTGATAAGAAATTTAATAATAATGCGTTGTTCGACGATTGAATGCACTCACACTTTACTTATGCTTGCCAATTGAACGAAAATGACTTGTGACGACTTAACGACTGAATGAAGTTACGACTTATTCCAGAGCATTAATTAATGTATACAACTTCTGTGCATCTCTTTGTCTTTTGGGGCGCAATTCATATTTGAACTCTCCTCGTATATTCGCCTGTGTTGGCGACAGATTATTATTTGGTACAAATTTGGGCTGTGCGTAGAGACTTCCGTGATACCTATTAAGTATTATTTAACATATATTTAATCTCCTTTAATAATTTCTTCTAATTTAATTAAATTACAATTTCTAATCTTTGGCACCGCCACCGCTTACCTTTGTGTCTCTGCAATCTCTTAAAGCTTAGCTTCATGATCGCTTTATCTTACGTTTATAATGAGCTAGTGGTTAAGGAGTCGCTATCATGCAGCCCCTCCGAGCATACCATCCCCTCTCCGCTAGAAAAGGCTAATTCTTGCTATAGCAACCTACATTCTAAAGATATTTCTAAAATTATTTGTTCACGTTTACCTACTGTCATTTACTATTACACACAAAACTGTTCTCAATTCTATAAGCAACACTATCATTTGATACAGGATTACGCTAAAGTTGCTTCACATAGTTTTCTCCTAAAATAGATTTCTCACTATACGCTAGTAGCCTACACTTTTTTGCATTTAGTTGTTTTAAATGCCAGTTTATACAATTCTTGGAATTCTCGTTCGTATCCTTCAGAACTTTATATATTTGACCTATGCTGTTCATAAATCTAGTTGTTAAACAGAAACGTGTCGAAATTTAGTGTCATATTTTGATATGTTCAGCTTTGTAACAAAATTGACGAAGATAACAAAGCTGTTGAACTTCTATTCCCAGGTTTACGTTTGGATTCAAATAGAAATTTACCCACACTTGTCGTGCTATATCATACGTACCCAGGTACAATAGCTATTTGTTCCCTAGCTACCAAAGTAATTATTGCATGTTACATTTCTGTTACTCTTATGGAAAATAGTATTTGAACCTTTTCCAACATATCCCACACAATATTAAGCAACCTGTATATTGAAATTACACTAAACAACAGTGTTTTTGGAACCTAAAAAACCTAGATGGTACTTATACAGTTTTTCATCCTAAATTCAAATCTGCTTTCAACTTCTTTCTATTAGGTACGGTTTTTGAAATATGTACATTTAAAGTTTCACTACATAAATATGACATTATTTTATTGCACTCTCCTGGGATCGTAGGGTCCATTTAGTTAGAGGGTAATTATGTCATAATTAGAAGATAATTAATTTGCAAATACGTAAAACTGCTATTAACTGTCATTAGCAACTGGGCGATATCAGAAATATTTCAATATATTTAATTTTTTTTCTAAACTTAGGTCATTTATATAGTAACCTCTTAGTTACTGTTGTGTGCTGTTGTTTTGTGGAGTGCGCTGAGTTTTACAAAGTTGCATTATCACTGCTTATAAAAGAAAATGCCCTCTGTTTTGAGTGGAAAACTGTAAAAAATTAATCATAGCCCGTAAATGTGCGAACGGTCGGGATACTTTCTGCTATTTTTGTGGAGAATTTACTGATAAACACCAAAACAGATGTGTTAATCCTATAATAAAAAATTTATCATTTTTACTTTGGATGTAAAGTTGGAGATTAAGATATGCAATGGACACCACATAGTTGTTAGGTTCGTGTGCAAACCGCCTTCGACGGTGGATAAAAGTTTCCCGTTCAAATATATCCTTCGCAGCACCTGTGATATGAAGGGAACAATATGATCATTTAACCGACTGTTACTTCTGCATAACAAAGATATCAGGATTCTCTGCAAAAATATTTTAAAAAATTGTTGAATATCCTAATGTATCATTGGCGATAAGACCCGTTGGCCGTTGTGCTTTCTTCTCGTTTCTCTGTCATCAGAAACATTAGACTAATCGCATGAAGAAATTGCTGAAATTCTTCCTGGAAGTGATGCTGAGTTTATTCCTTCACATCCCACCTTTGATCAGACAAGCATAACTAAACGATTTAGTTAGCGATTTGAACTAAAGTAAAAGCAAAGCCGAGTTACTTGGGTCCAGATTGAAAGATTGGAATTTATTGAAACAGAAAACTACAATTAACTATTTACGTAGTTTCAATCAGAAGTTTTCTGAATTTTATTCCATGGACGACAGTCTCAGCTGCTGTGATGATGTCGACCGTTTGATGGAAGCCCTTGAACATAATCACAAACTAGAAGAACGGCGAATGTTCATTTATGCATCTAAATTAAGTCTGAATGCAGTTCGATTGCACACTGGTAATGCATTGCCTTCAGTTTCCATTGGATATCCAGTTCAGCTCCAGGAATCCTATTAAAATGTGAAATGCATTTTAACGTACATAGACTATAAACGATATGATTGAAATACGTATATGTGGAGGTCCAAAAGTTGTAGCTCTTTTGTTAGGAATGCAACTGGTATTTACGAAATACTGTTGCTTTTTGTGCGAATGGTACAGCAGTGTTAGATCCCAGCCTTCTTATATTGTGAAAGATTGGCCAAGCAGACAACTAGTTGAAGGAGAAAAAATATTCGATATAAAATCCTTGTGAATAGGGAAAAATATGTTTGCCTCCTTTGCACATAAAGTTAGGGACTGATAAAGAAGTTTCTAAAAGGTGTAGAATGTAGATAGTAGCGGAAAGGATTTTCAATACTTAAAAGGCAAATTGCCAAAAATCACTGAAACAAAAATTAATCAGTGCATATTCGTGGGTCCCCAAATTTGCCAATTAATGAATGATAACCTTTCAACAAGGAAAAGCGTTTACATAAGAAAGCTTCAATTTTGGAAAATCGGTAGGTACTAAAGAAGATGGAATTCGAACACGTTGGGTAATTACTGTTGGTCACTGATTAGAGAAGACCCTAATGCATCATAACATAACGAGAAGTGTGTAATACACAAAAACAAATTGTTAATCACAATAAATGTCAAATGACAGCTTCATATCTCCTGGTGTTATAATACTTAATGTACGTATTAACGCCGGTAACATCATTTAACTTGCGGTGTAAAGGCTGGTGCTTTAGCATCTAGCAACGCAATGCTCAACCTGGCAAAGTTTGGGGTTAGAAAGTTGGAGCGCGCATCAATTTCCCACCCATAGGATACACCCCATATCACGTTTTGAGATTTTGGCTTGTGCTTTCTTTCGTTTGCCGCATAGTACCTTTATGGAGTAAGAGGCTCCAAAGATAAGCTCGGGAAGCATGCAAATCTCCGCGTACTTTTGAAGAGGGCCAACAAGCTACTTTGGATATGTGTAATGGCGGCCCCTGGCGTTTCTTTAAATTTATCAGGGGTCAGCTTCATTCAGAATTCCGTTAAGATCGAAACTGTAAAGCAGCTTTTCCAATGTGTTTTACCGGCAGTTTCTGTTTGTGTTGTAATCTGTGTGGCAATTTTTGCCTTTTCCGTCGAAATGATTGTTGATTTTTCCGAAGCTTAAGTTATACGGGGGGCGCTAAAAAAGGTTATAGCGGTCGAAAGTTCTTATCGAGGGTTCTACAAGCGCGGATATTATTTGGAACGTTCCCTTGGACCAGCTTATTCTTAAGGAAGTAGCAATTCGTTTAGGCGTGTCTTTCATCAGCCTGTTAGGGGATTCACAGCGTTCGCCGGCTCGGCAGATGACAACACTCCGTCCGTTAAGACTTCTTTCCCGCTTTGAGCCAACATTTTGGACAGTCGCAATGTGTACCAGCAGCGTCAGCAAATTTGTTGAACAGAAGATAATAGCTCCTGAATCCTTAAAAAAGTACTGTATGTTTTTGTTAATTTTAAAAAGTTTCATTCGCAGTGAAGCGGTCATTTATTTGACCTACCGACCTAACAAGTTCAGGAAAGTAATTTTCAAGATTGAGCACTTTGTTTGTAGTACGACCGAAGAGAGTGCTGCCTGTAGTGCTTATTCGAATAAGTTCCTCCCGAAAAAGTTAAGTACAAGATTTTCTGTAACGAATAATTGAAGATATTTTAAAAAATAAAACATTATTATTATTTAGTGTTTTACTACTTTACTGAGTTGACAACATTGCAGACGTAGCGAAATTTATTTGTTGCTATGTTTGATATGTAAGCAAAAATTAAAATATTGTTGAAAAGATTTCCTTCTACATTTTTATTAAAAAATGATGGACAGAGAAAGATATTTGACATTAAATTTGCTTCCTCAAAAACGTACCGCAGGATATGAAAATACATATAAAAAATGTCTAAACTGGAGCGAAAAAGAAAACTTTAAAAAGATCACTGAAAATTGTTTATTGGCCTTTTTTCATCAATATGAAAGCAACAAATCTCTTTGGTCAGTCTATTCAATGCTGAAATTATGCCTAATAGTACACAACAAACACAATATTCACAAATTTTGAAGTCGATTGTATATTTGAAAAGAGTAACTGAACATCATAAACCAAAAAAGTCTGCTGTGATGCATGATATTCAGATATTAAAATTTCTAGAAGAAGCACATAATAGTTCCTATCTGTACAATAGTATATTATATACAAAGGGACAAAAGTGCATCATTTGATCAAAGGCACTTTGGTCCCCAGGTATATACGCTACTTTTTGCATTCCCGGATTACAAATCATGAAATAAATCTGATTTTGTTGGTTTTAAAAATTTATGCATTCGATTTGGAAAAATGGGTGGCTTTGGAAATCTAGATGAGTAACTAAGGTAATGTTGTAAATAATGTCATTTTGTTGGACCAAATTGCCACTTTTAATCCCTGAGGAATTAAATAAAAATTTAATCCCTCAGGGATTAAAAGTGACACTTTGCTCCTTCAGAATGAAGCCTAAAGTAGATCGTTTAGTCCCAGCAGTGCGAAAATACAGTATAGTTATACATGTAAATATTTGTTATTAATTGTAATTTGAGGTAGCACTAATATTAGGTATTTCCGGGGCTTTAAGACTAGAAGAACTGAGCAAAATGGAGCCTACTGATATTAACTTTCAAAGCAATGTATTGGTAGTCACTAGTCACAGAAGCCAAAACAGGCGTTCCTAGATCGTTTGCGATTACTCATCCACCGTGGATTAATACACTAAAAAAATCAATCATTTAAGAAAAATAAATAACCAACGTTTTTTTCTGACTTGCATTAACGCAAGTGTATAAAGACTCCAGTGGGAATTAACACCATTGAAAAAATCCCAGTAAAAATTGCTAATTCCTGAAGCTTGTAGAACCTTAGACGTTTACTGGTCACAGCTTTCGTAGAAGTTCGGCAAATTATGGTAAAGGCTTGTTATGAATTTAGCAGCTGGGCGGGTGAAAGTCTTTGGCCGTTTGCGAATCTTATATTCAAGACTTCCTTAGCAGTAAAATTTAATTATCAAAAAGAATTCGGTCAGCTCAGTCTTTGCACCTGTCAACTGACAGGCTACCGTCTTTGTCAACCAATTTTATTACTCAACGTTGAAAACAAATGTTTTTTACAATGACACATCAAAATATTGCATCAGTTCCTGGAGCAGAAATTAAACAATGTAGTAACTGTACCATAAATGTGCGAATTTTTAACAATCACACTTTTTCTTCGTTTTCACCTGAAAAACAACAAAATCTTACCTTATTTTCTTAGTTATAGTAATTGTAATAATTACTTACTTTTTTGAATTGTTTTCTTATTTATTTGAAAATAAAGTCAATCTGCCGGGGTCGGTAGCTCAGTGGTAAGCATCCTGGCTACTGATCGTAGGGTTGCGAGTTCGATTCCCGGTCCAGGTAAGGTTTTAAAAAAAATGCAGATGAAAGCCTCTACAGAATGCCATCATTCGGAAGTGATGTAAAGCCGTGGGTCCCATGTTACTACGTTGTGTAGCATGTAAAAGATCCCTTGCTAGGGTTGGAACTCCTTAGTCTCGGCAAAATTCTAAGTAGGACTTTGACCATATGACCATAGCAGTCGGTGTCTAAGGTACCTGGTACTCTGCATGCCTAGACCTTGTCCATTAACAAACAAACAATCAAAGTCAATCTGTCAATTTATTGTGTATTTGTATCATTGTTGTGAATTTTGTTGTAATTTTATCGTTGACTGACTGACGCATAGACTGACGTTTGACAGCATTTGAGGTTATGTTTTATTTTTATGCCAACCGTAGAGCACAATTGCAGTTTTGTTGCAAAGTATAAAAAGCGTCGCACTGTGGGAAGGGTAACTCCATCTTGCTGAGAATAAAGTTCTCCAACCATATGTGATGAATTATACAGAATGCGGCAGGCAACTAGGACCATTGAAAAAGCAAGGAGAATATGCATGTAGCCGCCGTGGTGTTTAACAAACGAACAATTTACGATAACGGTAGGTCGTTAGGATAATTATAAATACAAGGTATATATTCGATTTTTTAATTTTTTAAATACAATTACGGCCACATGCAAAGTTCCCTTGCTTTTGTTATGGTCCTAGTGGCCTGCCGCAATCTGTATAGTGATGAGACTTATGCATTTTTGAGCAATAATTTGACAAAACTATTCAATTGTACTACTTTTCATACAAACATTTTTTATTATGGTTTAATAAATCTTTATGCGTACCGGAACTCTAGACACACACAATATGAAATACATATATCTTGTTACCATGTAACGGTGACACATGCTGCAATGCAATTCCACTAAAATTATACAATGCAACATAATGCACTTCCTGTGTCGATCAATCAGTGCTAAATTAGAACGTGAGTTGCATTCAGTACTACACCTTTGACTATAGCTCTATGTAACAAGCCGTTTTTTCAAGTTTTTCTCAATTAGTGCAAAGTGCTTCAGTATATATTTTTTGTGTTTAGTATTTAAACATGATTAAATATTTATAGGCGCAGTGCTAGTAGTGTGAAATTCTATCACAATTTCTTATTCTCGTTCTCGATATGATTGACTGATAAATAACCTATTTCGTTTATTTGGCTGTGATTTAATTGGAGCGGGCAGTTGAGCAGCAAAAAAGAATTTGGACGGCACGGAACTAGCAACAGACAAGCTGCCAATCGCCATTCGGAGTTTACTCTGCGATGTTATCAGACATCAATTTGTGTCACATAAATTGCTCGTCAACAAAGTGGACTAATAGTAAATATTTCCAACAAGAAGTATGATAACATGTCCCCCAAACCAAATTGGAAACGAAAAATGTCTCCACGCGCACTGTAAAATATTGCATAAAAATAGCTGTTAAGAAGTACATGCATCTGATTTCTGTTAACACAATGTCCTGATTAAATCAAACTGTTCACACTCCATATTCGGAGACTGTGTGTAAAGCAAAAACTACATCTCATAATTGACTATAATAAACAAAATAGGATAAGCATTTGTAGCGCAACCAAATTCTATCTGATCTTAACTGGTGCTTTGCCAAAACAATGCTTCAATAATTAATTATGAAAGTATGGTTTTAGAAGAATCATAATTATATTACCTTTAATAGCTACTTTTTCTTGTATATAAGAGACAAATCTAAGAAAATTCGAAATAACTTCATAATTAGAAACATAAAAAAACAACTAATTTTATTATTACATCTTTGTAAGACACTTATGTGCCAACTTTTAAAAAATATCTACCATCAAAAGATATATTTATGAAAATTCCATTTAATATAAGTACATGCTTCCTCTGTTACAACTTTTAGTAAATGGTTTTCTCTCTATATAGTTGTTTATTTCTAAAATATTCTCTCGGTAGCAACATTAGATAGCGGAATATATAGAAAAAAGTCTAAAATCTTTAAAATATATCAAACACTTAATTATTAATGCCTATTAACTAACCAAATATCTTTTAAACACGTTCATGATGGCAAGTGACTCTTCTATTTTGCCGCCACTATTCCGAATATTTCTTAGCAACAATTTAATGAATAAAATATCAGAAAATGTTATATACATTTTTATCTGCCAGAAATTAGAGATTCAAATAATGTCAGTCTCCACATTCTTTTCCTTTCAATTCCTATTAATAATTCAGTTTTGACGTTATTCTGACTAGGGCTGGGCGATATTGAAATTCTGATATCGATACATATCGATAACTATCGATATTTATCGATAAGAGTCTATTTTATCGATTAATATCGATTTATCGATATATATCGATAGTCATCGATTTATATCGTTAAACATCGATAGTTGTCGATTAATATCGATAGTTAACGATATTTCTGGACAAATATCGATAAATATGGCTACTATATCGATAATTATGAATGCATGTACATATGTTTATAGTATATTTTGTTATTAGTTATACAGTGACCGCCAAAAAGTCGGCATATGGGAATTTTTTTTATTCAATGCTCACCGAAAGTCTACTCAGCAAAAATGCCCCAACCGGCTACTGCGCTAATAACCTGAACACATACCCTAAACACAATACAACTTAAACAAGCAAATAATTCAATAACATAAACCCAGCCGGAAGGACGAGTTCAAAATGCCCCATAGCAAATCTTAAGGAATTTATGAGTGACTACTAAAGCAAATGTAACTCATCATCAATTATCGATAACTATCGATAATTATCCATGGATAACTATCGATAATTATCGATACATATCGATAAATATCAATAAGTAACTATCCATATTTGTCGATATATTGAGATGGTTTTAAGCCTACAACTTAGCTCTGTTTGCAGTGCAAAATATTTTACCAAGTCAGTAAAGCACAGAGTTAAGATATTTTATGAAACTGCAATTTTAAACAATAATAACAGTATTAAATGCATTGGTAATGAGATGCAAGAAGCAGTAATTAGTCGGATAAAGGAACGCAAAAGCAAAACATATTTCAGAGGGTTTGAATTTGAAGTTGAATAAAGTAATATAATTAAAAAGATATGTTTGTGCATGATTAAAGCCAGACCAAATAAAATTTAACTGACACAAAAGGTTTGTTATATGCTAAGACTAAATGAGAAAAATTATTAATAAAAGCCAAGGTTAGCGAATGGCAAGCAATCTGAAAGGTAAATGAGATTGGAATAAAGGAAGATAGAAAATTTCAAAGAACAATCCCGAAATTAGGCAACAGAATAGAAGCAAATCAAGTAACGTGTGTAAATTTAAACTTAATCTCCAGTGCATTAATAAAAGAAAGTGAAAAGCAGAGCAGTGAATTTTAAAACATTTGTGTGCGTGACGAAAGGAACCATGATAGTTTTAAGCAACGGACATTTTTTTTTATTTAAGAAAATATTAAGTTAAGATTTATATAATCAAATTTTACTCCATTAGTGTATTTTGCTATCAAAACTAATTTCTAATTAACAAAATATATCGCGGTAACATAGCAACGTGATGCTTTTTTGTTGTTAGAGAGAACAATTGAAATTCAAATTAATGAAACTTGTCAAATTTGTGTTTCATTTTTAATTAATGCTTTTGATAAATAAAAAGGGTGTTAAACAAATAAAAAGTATACTCTTTTAGTAAGCAAGTATTCAGCCAGCTGTCTGTGTGTTTGTAGCCAGTTCCACGAGATCAAATTAAAAATTTTCAATTCGCCTCCGAAAGTGGACATCAACAGCCGACACCTGGATCTTTCGAGCGTCATCTGCGACCAAACTAAGCATCGGAAGCCAAGGATCTGCACTGCAAGGGGTCGGGAAAGTCAGCAAGAACGCCCCATTTAACATCTGCGGCAGAAAATCGAAGCCAGAGGCAAAAAGCCAGGAGCTTCATCTGCGACCAGCATCGAAGCAAGATTGTCGAGAACTTTGCGAGGTAGGATTGATCTGTAAATTGAGGATCAGCGTAAGGAAAAGCAATTAAAATACAAGAGTAGACCTTGCTGAAGACGCCTAGCGCTTTTCCAAAAGTCCAAATACTTCTGGAACTTTAAAAATCGAACGGCGTCATCAGTTTTTGCGAAATTGGCGGAATTTCAAGAACCAGAAGCAAGTGAACGGCCGGCTTGGGTTCTACGTCATTGTAGAACAATTATGGTGAGGTTTTTGTTGCCAAGCAGAATAATAAAATTATTTACCTAACGATTCCTTGTAACCGTCACGGTTTTTTATAAATATTTAAAATCGCTGTTGCAGTGGCAAGGATTTTGTGTCATTTGACAAATCGTAAATTTTATCTACCAGAACCACGTATATGAGCTACTCAAGGACGAATAATCTAAAATGAACTACTGATTTTAAGTATAACCCATTTCAGAACCCAAAGTGAGATAAGCAGTTTTGTGTTTGCCGAGAGCTAGCTTACATAATATTGCAGTTAAATAAAATATTAAGAAAGGGGCCTTCAGCCATTTTATTTGTGCATTTAATTATTACATTTTATTTTAACCAGCCTTAAATTACTGACAGGCGAAGTGAACACAGTATAAATTAAACTGGGAGTTGTGTATGGATTTGCCCTAAATTTTAACTTATTAATTTTGTACAAACATACAGACGGGCAGTTCATTGCATATTTATAGGCGCCGCAACCTGGAGCCATTGCATATTTACAGGCACCGCAGCGTGGAGCTTTTACAACATTGCATCGCAATATATCGATATGTGCAAAACCTGGAAATACTAAATTATCCCTTTTCTGACCACTTTTAAAGAAGAATTCAAATTTGATCTTAGATTTTTCTAATTTGAAAACTTCCTAGGTACCAGTAGTAACATATTTACTTTAAATATACATCGAAGGTGGCTGCAATACTGCTGAAGAAAGCGTTATTGTGTCCACTAACACTTAACTAACATTTAACTTTGAGTAAATTAATATAATAAACTTTTCACCAACCTTCTCATTGCATTCTTCAATTTTTAGACATTTACTAAACATACGTATATTAGTGCAAAACTAATTATTTACTGCATTTAAGTAGTACCTAACTTAACACGTTAGACCGGGTGGTCTTTGTAGATAAACACCCAGCATTATCTGGCTTAATGTGCCTTGCACCTCGTAAACTCGAGCGTAGATCCACGCGATGGCCATACTCTTTGGTGGCTCGTATTCTTGGAGAATATAACACTACTTTCCACGAGTGATTAGCTATAGAAATAGCAAAACATCCGAATAATTTAAACAGGAAAGATGGTTTTAAGCTTAGTAAAACGTGGACTCATGTAGAATTTAGAGCATTACAGCCACCCAACAAGGCCAAATCTGCCCAAGTATCCTAGTTCTCAAGGTACTCAAAGAACGCGAGCCACCAAACAGCATGAGCATCGCGTCGATCCGTGCTGGAGTTTACAAGCTGCAAGGCACATTAAGCCAGAGAATGCTGCGTGTTTATCCACAAAGACTACTCGGTCTAAGCTGACCTTTTATGTTAACAAGAATAATTCGAGTAACCGCGAAAGCCTCAAACAGTATATTTAACATGTTAACCCTTTATTTCAACTATTTTCCAAGCATTTGAACGTGAAATTTCTATATTACATATTTAAAGTAAAATTGAACTTTATTGTCTATTTCTAGTATTCTAAATTAGTTGCTGCTAATTATATTGCCACAATTGCATATTGAAAATCAACTAACCATTAAGTATTACGAGCAGTTTTCCCCCCTTTGCGTTTGTTGTTTAATGCACGTGAAACATAATACAAATTGGTATTTCAGTAATCTTGTGTCTGGTTTATGATTGACAGATATTTAAATATAACTAACACAATTTCATATTGTACCTTTAATCAATTCGGCAGTTCGATTTACCTAAATTCATAAATCACCAATACTACATAATATAACCTTGCAGCTCTTGAACGAATGGAACCGGATCATTTGTACGATGTTTTGATTTTACTTAAGAAAAATAGGCTCTGCGTATTATAATAGTAATGCAAATGATCAGTTTTGTTGTGCAAATTCCGAAAATTTTGCTGTGTAGTTATACAAGGTGCTACAGAAGTAGATGCTTTAACACCTTGTAGAATTAGTTAAAGGGAGCAACTTGTTTATTTACCATTTTTCCGAAAATGCATATTTTTAGGCATATTCTGTCCTCAAAATTTGTCGACTCGTTCGTACCTTTCAGTTGTTTCCAATTCTATACGAAATTATTATGATAAACATCTCATTTTTTTCAAGAAACACGTAGGCGTTCGTTACACGATCAGTTTCTAGGTGCTAAAAGACTGATACATAGCTGTTAAAATAGCAGCGCCCATGGCGTCCAGCGAAATACTGTTCTTGATAAAGCCATAATTTCAATTAATTTTAAATGCTCTCTGTTCTCGGGAGTCCTCTGCGATAAACGTGCGTGCGATTATCGTAGGGACCATTAGGTAATAGCTTTTTGCAAGCGCCTGATGAAGTTGCAAATCAGTTAATATAATTTCGCTGTTCGATTCCAGCGTCTAAGTAATTAATTCTTTTAGTTGCTAACATAATGCTCGCATACTATTTAATATCATTAATTTCTTGTCTTCTTCTTCTTCTTTTGCGTAAGATTTATTCCTATTTGGCTTGACCTTTATTCTAGCAACGAAAAGATCTTCTCTCATCTCTTGGTGGGTTGTTTTAGGAATCTATTTTCCGATGGTTCTCAGTTTTTACACATTTTTGCAAGTCAGTGGTCGTACTCCCTTTCTACACTGTTATTCAATTCTCTTTTCCTAGTTCTGAATATCACATTGTTGTCTGATGTTATCATATCTGTTCCGGTCTCTGAATATAACTTCAGTCGTTCTTCTTAGGCTTCTCATCTCCACAATGTTTTGTTTTTGCTTAGTCTTTTAGGTGTCCGCTCCGGTCTCAATCGCGTAAGTAGGTGTTGGCCGTATCATTGCCCTGTAGATCTTCACCTTGCTTTCTAAGCTCACGTATATATACATAAGCAACCTACTATTTGCAACGCTGTCGTTGACTGTTTTTGTCCCTCGACCTACCCCTTGTTAGCAGTTGCAACGACACATATTTTAATAATTTAGTAATTTCATTTCTGAATCCTTTTCCGACTTTTACGAAGACCTATTGTTTTCTATATGTACTAACAACACCATCCCGGGTGTTCTGAAAATAACCAACTCAGCATAATGTGATTATTAACTTGAATCATTGAAATTAACCTGTACTATTAACTCCCAAGTTCTTTTACATTTAGGAATTTGGCTTTATTTAGATGTTTATGCGTTTAATTGTAATTCGCGCTGTGGTTTGCAGCCGCTAGTATCGGGTCAAAGATTGCAAGATGTAGTCAGATTTTTCAAATGGATGCCGCTTTATAACCGCTTGAGCGATTTTTCTGTTCCAGCGAGTTCGCTATGTCAACGCGACCATGTTCTAATAACCATGATTCTGCAGCTGTAGAGCTATAGTAGTGTCTTGGAAGGAGTAAGAGTCCTTCGTGGAAGCAGCGGGGAAAAGTTTCACCTTTGCAATTCGACCATTACCTAATTTGCTTCTGACTTTTTGAGTGCAATGCTGACCTCATCTCGAGTGGTGCCCATCAGGTTTGGGCTAGCAAATTCGATAGAATTCCTTGAACGTTATCGTTGCCTTTGTATGTTTAATTTTTAAACGTTAACCTTTTGTGGATTAAACGTAGGCTTGTGTGTAGTTTTACATTTGATCGTTCATTATCTGTATAAATCCGTGATCCAGCTTCCAAGGTGGGTCTGTAATATTTAGGCTTCTACCATTACTTTAGCTTTGTTTTTTATTGGGTGCACCCGGAGTACCGTATGAATTATAAGTAAGTACCCCTGCACTGGCTATCATTTTATACAGTGTTCTTCTTTTTTAGGTGCCTTCTCCTATCGGAGGTTTGTAATCATAACAGCTATTCTTAGTTTCGATACTGCTGCCCTAAATAGTTCTACCGAAGAGCAGTTGAACCAGTCCCTTAAGTTTATCAACCAGGATGTTTTTCCGCTTCTTACGTTCCTCTTCCCTGCTATTTTTCCCCGTATAATTAACTGTAGCATATGGTATTTTTCTCTACGCATAATATGTCCAAAATACTCCAGTTTTCGTCTCTTTATTGTATTTATTAGTTTTCGTTCTTTATGTATCTGATGTAGGACTTCCTCATTCGTCTTCCTTTCCATCCACGATATCCTTAACATACGTTAATTCAAAGGCTTGGATTTTGTCCATTTCTTGTTTCTTGATGGTCCGCGCCTCCATTCCGTATTGACGAACAATGTTATTGACTGGCTATTTTATATAACTTGATACACGGTTACTATTTAGCACTTTCCTTATTTTGTCACTGCAACCCCCTTATTTCACATATATTGCGATTGACTGCCGCTTTTGAGTTTATGAGTTCTCGTTTCCACCTGAGCACATTTCTTGTATAAAGACTCGTCTCATTCAATAAATATCTTCAATTTAGTATTTTCTGAAGGACCGCACGCCGGCGCCGTCCGCTCTGCTTAGCTGCCCGGCCCTCAACTGTGCTTAGGTAGTGTTGCAATAATTTAGAAGTAGAGTAGACGAGTATTAAATTTGGTATCAACATAAAAGCAATACTTTTCATGTAGATCAGATTTTTACCGTTGACGAAAATGGAACCCAACAAATACAGCCGCAGCGAAAATAACAAGCCCATCGTCATGGCCGAACGAGACCAGTGATCGGGTTTGCCCGGAGTGCTCCTAGCAGCAAAAATCGCGCAGAATTCGAATCCCATCGGCAACATCTTTTTTATTTGCAAATTGGTGTAATTTGTGTTACCAAGTGTTTTCTTTTATTGTTTCAGTTTTATTACGAACGATAAAATATGGAAGTATGCGAGGAAAGTTTCGTGTAAACCTCTTTACAGGTTTCTTTGCTTGTTTTCGAGCTTTTTGAACGATAAACATCATGCGCTTCCGTTAATATTTTTAGATTGATTTATAAAATGCCAAATATCATAAGTATCGCATTTCTATGACATCCTAGACTTTAATGCGTTTCTATAGAATCTCCATGCGACACAGAGCCCAAATCGAAATTCAGAATACGATTGGCGTTTATAACAACGTTGAAATTCTAACCACTGACACCGCCTACGCAGTAGCTTAAATTAAACTGAGAGTATTTTCTAACTGTACATTTTCGACCTTCATTCAAGTGAAGTAAACACTAGAATATTTCCAGGTGCAGAATAAAGTAAATAATATAAATATGCCAGTAGCAAGAGGTTTTTAATTAAATCTGTAATACTCCAAACACCTTCATACTAGGCTTAATAAATTTATTTGGAAATTAATACTTACCTGCAAAATTATTAAAAATTCAAGTATTTATCCTTCAACATTAATTTATATACACATAATTAGTAATTTACAACTTTAAGTTAATGATGATGACATCGCGATGAGAAATGAGAGTTTAGAAGCTTTTATACTAGCAGCAGCTCGGGTTACAAATCACTTTAATGTATGAGCATACTTGTTTTCTATTATGTTTTACAATAAAAACCATCGCCTTTCTACAGATATGACTCGACAGTTGCTTAACTATAAAATTAATTTGTAGTAGTAGGGCTTTATATCCATGAGAAATACTGTAATTACTACAATTGTTACAATTATTTACAAAGATAATAAGCGGTCGCATTAACCCAGAGGACGAGCTAGTGGGCTCGTATTCTTCCGACATTCCATATCAACAGTCTCACCGACTTAGGTAGTGCCTATTGTGGTAATAGGTGCCTTGAAGCCTAATAAGAACCATCACCTTCAACAAACTCTTAAGACTTATTAACACTAGCAAGAGCTCCCGCATCGCAACCTTAGAAACTTCACGCAGCCAGCTCTCGGGTGCAATCGCATCATATCGTGCACTTCGGCTGCTTCTAAGATCACTATTCGCTGGTGCGTCACTGCTGTACATTCACCCTAAAAAGCTGACGACAAATAAGTTTACACTTGACCTTTGCGTCTTTAAACTCTACTATTTTTATATAGGCTTGTTTCCTGCAAATAATGTTGGTCCAATTGTTTTATTTGCAAGAACTATTGTAGATTAAATTATTTATAAAGTATACTAAAAATAAGCGCTTTCGAAGATATGTACTTTTAACTCGAAGTGTACTCTTATCCCTTCACTGTATCGTATTGATGCTCGAAGTGAAACTTTTTCTAAGGTTACGATGCGGGAGCTGTACTGCAGTTACTTATATTCTATATTCATGGTACTAATTGTTTCGTTTCAAAATAATAACAATTAAAATCTTAGCAATTCCTTAGAACATTAACAGCTCAAACTTTTCAACACGGTACAAGGTTACTCTTTGCAATTTTTTACCGAGCTCACAGAGATGATTGAAATCACTTTGTAAGCATAATAGCAAGCCGACGTCGTAATTAATTTTTTATATTTTTCATACTGGTATATTTAAAATAACGTATCCTCTTCTTCTTAACATTCCTTATCCGTTTCAGACGTTGGAAATTAGCATGGCAACTCTATCAGCGGCTTCCTAAAAAGTTAAGTAGAAGTGTGATCAAACAATTTCCGTAGATTGTGTAGCCACGAATGTCTCCTTCTGCATGGTCCTCTTCTACCTTGTAGTATTAGTTGTAGTATGCGAAAATAATGTTTATCATACAAAAAAAAAACAAGATGAGACGGTGCAAGCTCCTCATCGATACTTTAGCACAGGGTTGGAATGAAGCGGTTTTTGCCATATGCTCTTTGGGACGCTCGCTGCTTAAGACACGTTCAGTTTTCGTAATCTGTTGAAGCGGTACTTTCAGTAGCAAATATATAAGGGTATTACTTTATCCCATAAAAGATGCACGTTTTTACGAGAATTTGATTTTAAGGTAACTTGGCGACAGTTTGTGGAGTGAATTTACCGATTGGAAATAAAATGTGAGGTTAAAAATGCAACTTTGAAATAGAGAAAATCAAAACCTCGAGTGTATTCTGATATGAGTATTTAACGAATATATAATTGCAATGTTGTTGCCATGGCGGCAAAGGGTAATAAATATGTTACCCTATTTGAAAGTTAAATCCAACTCGATCCGCTGTCAAAATGACAAAAATATGGCGGCTTATGGAATT